>QVOB01012798.1:0-15129 GCA_014839585.1 Pseudomyrmex concolor
CTCTCTCTCTCTCTCTCTCTCGAAAGTACCGGGAACACATAAGTACATACATCCGGGCGTTTTCGATCGTTAATCGCGTCTCTGAAAGTACAAGTCCTCTCGTCCTCCCCTCTCCCAATTCACCGGGTAAATTTCGCGTCGAATCCCGTCGCTATGTTAATGCGCGCTTTCCGGTTTAATGGCATCACGCGTCGCTGGAAAGTCTCGCATAGTAGTTGGCTTTTTTTTCGATCCGCGGTCGTTTACGCAACACCGCCGGTGTTGCGTAACATCCACCAAGTTTGAAGTCGAGAAGTGATTTCTTATCGGTAATTGGCTTTCAATGAAATTGAAATCGAAATTACAACGGAAAACTCTCGAGTCGCCATTGAGAACAAAATTGATTTTCAAAAAACGCTCCGTTTGTTTTCTCGTTCTTTTTTTTTTTTTTTTTTTTACCGAAAGCTTTGATGTTTTTCAGAGGCGCCGTGACGGTCGCTGCACATCGTGGGGATTTGCGTGAGGGGTGCGTGAGTGACGATCACATGCGTTTTAGCTCTAATGATACTGAGAGAACGAGGGGTGTGCGTGCTACGTTGCGAGTCTACGAAGAAATCGGCGAGAGAATCTGCCGGCTGTGCGCGCTGATTCGAAAACGACACCGCCGGCGAGATCGATCGACCGATCTATCCCGGACTTACTCTCGAGCTTGTCACAGTCGGTGACTTTGCCCTTCCAGTCGCAGGTCTGTTTGTCCAAATCAAAGGCCAGTCCGCTGGGACACGTGATTTGCTTCAGGCCGGACCTTGTACACCTGTCGGCGGTGAGCGCCCGCCGTGGACAGAAAACAAAAAGGGTGCCTGCGTGAGTCTAACGCGTGAAAGAGACGTAATGTTCGCTTACTCTCGAGCTCGCCGCAGTTCTTCACGTTAGTCTTCCAGTCGCAGGTCTGCCGCTCGATGTCGAACGCCAGGCCGGTCGGGCAGCGCACCGTCGCCAACCTGGTCACGCCGATCTCGCTCGCTTTGTCGCACCTGAGATTGATTATATCATTTCCTCACATGGAAAACGACGTCCGTCTCTCTCTTTCTCTCTCGCGGTGCGCAAAGCGCCCCGAGCGTGTTTCCGGCCGATCGTGGATGCACAATGGAGAGAAAAACAACAATAAATTATGTACATACAACGCGCGTGAAACAAATATGAGTACGTTGGCGCGCATATTACGCGTGAACCATTGTTTTGATCACGTGTAACGCAACAAATGTTTACTTTCCTCCATTGTGCGTCCCGTCGGCGTAATTATAGATTTTGATCACTGCGCTCGGGCGCAAAATGAAAGCTGTCGGAATTATTTCGTTGAACAAACGTTTTGATTGTAACAATCGCCGTTTTCTGCGGTAAAGAAAAGTCATTTGTCAATTCGCAATAAAGAAAAAAAAACTCAATGGCAAGAAATACATATATTAAACTGCTCGCTTTTTCGCCTCTTCCTAGAAAAGTCTCGATCGTCTGGATACACCTCGCGCGCGATCGAGTTCTGCGAAATTCAGGAATGAATATTTTGATTGTTATTTTTACCATGAGACGATGATGACTTGTCGCACAACTGCGTTTCCAGACCGCACAATATTTCTGTCAAAACCGGATGTCCTTGAGACAGAGACTTACGTTCTCCGCGTCAGCGCGAACAAAGAACGTCGGAAAACCACACAACGGTAATGGTCGCTCTCGCTTCTCGCAAGTGTCGCGACGAATTTTGCGCGCGAGAAATTAGAGAGAAAATTTTGATACGTAAAATTCCGCTTCTAATGATACCGCGCGAGTGACGGCGAGTAAAATCGGGATTAATCAGAATTGCATTAGAAACCGACGCGCGCGCGCGCGACACGGAGAAAGTACAGTCGTTCAATACAAATTTATCTAGACTTTCCGAGACGAGAGAATATGTATAAGTCTCGCTCTCAGCACACACAGGCGGAAATGAGTCAGCGGTCGTTTTTTTTTTTGTTTTTTTTTTTTCAAACTGGAACTCGATTCACCTTGCAATTCCGCTCACTCAGCGAAAGACGAATAGAAACAAAGTTGTAGCGCTTGAAAGAACGAATAGAAAACAAAGTTCCATGTAAAATTACGATGCAATTAAGTCAGGCAAAAAAATCGCCAGCGTTCTCTCTGAATCCTCTCTCGTGAAAGCCGGTGTGTGTCTGAAGTTTCATTACGTTCTTGCGCGCGTACACATAATGAAATTGAAATTCACACGTGAAGTAATCCGGGAATCGAATTGACTCGATCCTCCTGCATTCGCGCGGATGGAATAATAAGGAGGGACTTACCTCACGACATCGCGACAGTCTCCCTCGGTGCTCAGGCGAAAATATTCGTCCCCCGGCCTGTCCTGGCAAAGTTCCTCGGCGTTCGCATCGGTGCCGTCCCCGCCTTCCTCGTCTTGTGCTCTGACCTGCGTCCCTGTGCAGGAAAGAACATAATTGATTCAATTATTGCCGCTTATCTTGCGTCATTAATTAAGTTCGCATTTAAATTTGAGTCCATCAGATTGGACTGATAAAACAAATTTTAGTTTGCTCTTTTACTTCGGCTTTCTGAGACTTTCTTTTCGGCAGATGCGTTTTGCGAAATACTTTGTAGAATTTTATTTTTGGCGTAAAACACACGCGTTTATCGACAAGTGGCCGATCGAACGTGACATTTTCCCCGAGACAAAAGCGAGTGTTCGATCGATCGGAAATGTCACGACACGAGCGAGCTTCTCGCGATCGCGAATCGAAGAAGGGGTCGGTGAACTCCGGCACAAGTAGAAAGTCTTGGAAATGTCAGGGCGACGGGGGGGGGTTTTTTTTTTATAGATGTTCTCTTTCTCTTTCAGAAATATTCACGAACGAAATTCAATCAATTTTCTTTGGAACGTCATCTCATTTACAATTGCAATTTTTCCAAGATTCGCTAATGTAACGCGCGTCATTTTTCCGTTACGTAACACGGTTGAAATCCGACAATTTTTCGCGCAATTTCAAATGTCAATTTCTCTCAACGACACACGTCACATCGCTTCAACTTTGATGCGTATTACTTAATCGAGAATAGGTATCAAAGTTTTTTATCTGAATCCTGCGCGCGTGAAAGTAAAAATGGCAGTGAGGAAAAAAATCATATATGACTCAAGTAGATTTTTGTTTGCCAATTATGGGAATTACAAAGCGCGAAAAAAATTGTACTTACCGATAAGGAGACACAGAGATCCCAGCAGAAATATCAACTTCGGCGACATCGTCGTCGTCAGGACGGAGAGCGTCTGGACAAGCCGCGCCCTCTCCGCCCCTCTATATGTGCACCACCACTCCTTCCCTCTTGGATATCGTGGGACTTTCACCTTCCGGATCGTGCTGCCATCTTCCAGATGGGCATCAGGAAAGGAGCAGCAATTCAAGTGCGTCTTGTTTATAGAGAAGGAGAGAAATTTCGAGAATTGAAGATTATCATGAGGTGTGTTTTTATTTATAATATTGTTTTCTTTACAATCACATGATTTAAAATGATACTAGTGATAGTTCGATTTCTCCTTCCCTACTTAGCGCAAAATTCTTCTTAAACTCTTGGCTCTCGAGCGTTGTCGCCAAAAGAAAGAGAAACGAGAAATGATGATGGCAGGTGTGTGGATGGAGATTAGACGGAGAGGCTGGAATGCAGAATTAATTGCTCGCGCGCATATATACTATTTTCTGCCTGCATTCCGCAGACCATTATTTATCCGACCTTCCATTTTCGTTATCCGCTGACTTGTCCAGCGCGAAGACCATTTGTAACCCGACGAATTGTCGGCGCGATAACGTACTCCTCTCGAACCAAGTGGCATCGGGAATGCCGTGCGGTCTCACGTGGCGCAAAAAAGTAGCGGGCTCGCTTGTAGATCTTTTTTGAAGGTTTAAACGAAGCTAAATTTAGAGTCTCTCTTACACACTTACGTGCGCTACACACGTATGACGAACGTGATTTCGCACAAGCGCGTATATTAACAATCGGACTTGCCGAATCGATTGCCGCTTTCAAGGTCCGAGAGAGCCCGTGAACTTTGTCCGCAACGCCTAAGGAAGAGAAAACAAAAGTATTTTTTTACGATCGTCGTGAAAAACATTTCCCGAAAGTTACCGGGAACGAAGTCGCGCGTTCGTAAATCCTGATGAGAAAGTGTCACTCCAGTCGTGTTACTTTCGTCGAAAACTGCACCGGGCGATGCGCTTAAGACGAGCCGCCTCTTAAGACGTACGGAGAACATCGACGAGAATGGCAGTGTTTTAAAATAAATTCGATTTGCGACGATAGTGAACGTGTGCTTTTCAAAGTTCCGTACACGTGTAGAGAGAGACAGAGAAAGAAGACGTAATTTCGGAATTACGTTTGCATCCGCATTGCGCACGTAATCGCGCGAGATCGCCCACAGTTCACCACGCGGACGTACCAAAGCGGTCTGCTCGCGCTCCGTGAAATTGTTTAACTACGCAATCCCTTTAAGTGCGTAGGGTGAATCCTTCCGGAAGGATAATATTATTTGCATGCGCAGCGAACGAATTTCCGTCGCGAATCGTTTGACCTTTTGGCGAAATCGAAGCGCGGCTTCGAAAATGCATTTTCTCGTGGCCTCGAGTTTCCCCGCTTCGCTTATTTTACGTCATGCGTTGAGAGAGAAGGTGCGTTAATTTGTAATTTTTGTCAGAAAAAAACGTAACTCCGAGCGTTTACTCCAACGCACGCGCGCGTCCTTTGAGACTTTCCGCGCGAGAGGACGATGCGACCGGCGCGGCCAATAAATTCGCAGAAAAGGTTATCCGCATTTCACGAGCGAAATAATCTCGCAATATATCCACGCGTAATTCGTATTGCGCTAGGCATTTGCGTGGCCGGCCGTTCTTTGTCTCGCCAAACGACGATGTTATTCCAAATTCAGGCTACGAGCGTGTATTTCGCAATACGCGCCCAAAAAAAAAAAAAAAAGAAAATAAATCTTTTTCAATGTCAGAGAATAGAAACTTAAAATTGCAAGAATCATACGGACGCAAATTGATGTCGCGAAAGCAACTAATCGCGCAAACAAACTCGTTCCGATACGGAAAGATCTCGCTTCCTGCTCATATAATTGCACACCTGCGAGATCTGATGAATGTCTGAATTGTGCGAATTAACATTTATACAACGTTACATTCATGCTCATGACAGAACTTGGACTCGCAATCCGAGTGAATGCGATTATAAACCGTCGAGAGAGCGATTTAAATTGCCATTAGAGGAACGACGAAAATTTCCGTATATCGCGACGCGACGGTTAATTTCTCAGCAACCGATTTTTGTTGCGCAATGAGGGCCAGTAGTACAGACCGACAATGATCGGACACATGCGGTTGACATAACGCGCGCAACTATATTTCATCAACATAAACGCTTCCGATCTTTCTCCCAGCAATATTTGTTTTCCGTCTGGCGATCTCTTTTTCCCGGTGAAGCTCCCACGCGCGTACACAATTTCGCGCATATAATTTCGGCAGGATTCACCTCGCGCATTACGCGGGACACGATGGCATTTCTAAGTGCGCGTTTCGCGCCGAGTCCTTGACGGAATGCACACGTAGAGAGAGAGAAAGAGAGAGACGGGGGCGCACGTTCACCACACGTATGTTAACAAATACGAAGAATCCGCAGAAAACCAGTTTTTATACATATATATATGTATATATAGCGAATGCGGTCTCTATATGCTATTCATTCGCGCTTTTTCCGACCTGTCTCGTTCTTCGAAAGGGGTCCCACGAAGGCGCTTAATCGGATTCTCGTTTTATCCTTATTTTTGCGAAACGCTTCATCTTTTACTAAACCGAACGACCAACGAGTAAAAGTTGGTAAAAATTCACGCCGGCTCGAATATATATTCGAGACGTGGCGATCTTCTAGGTCACACACGCCGCGGAATTAACCGTATCTCGTCGTTGCCTTGAATTTTTATTTTTCGATATTGATTTCCAACGTATCGCGTTTCTCACGCGTTGCCGAGAAATCATTTACACGATCGTATGATAATTGCGCGTCGCGCAAAAACCTTTAAAAGTTTCCCAACACACTGAAAAAAAGAGTTTTGTTTACATAATCAAAATTTGGTAAATACCAAATAAAGTGTTTTGGAAACCAAATTTTGGTTAAGATGACCAAAATTTAGTAATCTCAACAAAACTGTTTTTTCTGTGCAGATTAAAAAAAAAAAAAAATCGTTCCGATACCGCATAGAAAGATTTCTCGCTCACGGCGAATTCGAAACTTGCACTTTTGATCAAGCTTTTATTAAAAATAATAATTATTATTTTTATTATTACATTTCTAAATGTTATGTCAATTATATTACGTCGATTATGTCGTCTATTGCGCAACGGATTCAAGAAAAAAAGCCGGAGAGAATTTCCATTATCTTTGTTTAGAAGATCGCGGGGTCGGTTGGAGGATAAATGTCAATTTGCCAATCGGCATTTCGAGACGAGAGAGAAGCAGGAGTTCGTCTCTCGACAGAGGCGTCGCGTCTTCGCCAAGATGGTGCGCTGACCCGCGGCGCTTTTCTTTGCCCAGTCTCTCTCCATCGTCTTCATCTTTCCTCTTTGTACGTGCGCAGCACGCTCTCTCCTTGAACTACTGCGGATTCCTAGACGTGACTGCTCACCTTCGATTCTTCGGGTGCTCCTAGGAAGATCTTCTCATTCGTCGTTCTCCATCGCACGACTGAAGGAGTATCGACTGGGGGAACGGCACTGATAGTTTTTTTTTTTTTTTTTTTTTTTTTTTTTTTTTTTTTTTTAAAAGGCGCGATTCTCGCGATACGCTTGCTTAAATCGTGAATATGAAAAAAAAAGAAAAGAAAAAATCACTGCGAACTGTCGAACATTTAAACGTGGAGATCGCTTGCGAGTTAAAAAAAGAATTGATATTTAACTTGGAAGAACTGCAAAGGTGCGGCGAGTTAATTATTCAGAATTATTCATGATCTTCAAAATATCTTCAAGATGGCTATCTCGACAGTCACTTCATTTTCACTTCGTAAATATCACAATTAATCAATCTTTGTTTACGTGCAAATCGCTTTTCGATTATGCACGAACTAAGTTTTTTTATGACTACACATTCGTAGCAAAAATAAAAATAAATACACGCGTGTTAATAACTTTCTTTTTTTTTTTTATAAAGTGTACTAACTTTTTTTTTACAAGTGCCTTCCAGCGAGAAGCACTTTCTTTAAATCTTACTCGTCTCTACTTTTTCAGGGGCCATTGGCTTCTGGCAATCTATATATATATATATATATATATCTCTCTCTCTCTCTCTCTCTCTCTCTATCTCGATCTTCAAATTTCCTTCATTTAACTTCGCGCACGTTTCCGCACGCGTGCAGAAAGGGTAATCTCTGAATATCGACCTTGTTTGATTGATTTATCTCACTTCTCCAAAAATATCAAAATTTGCGAGATTTAATTAGCGATCTCAAAGAAAACATCTCGCGCGCGTTTCGGAGATCAATTATATCGGTCCAAAAGGCTCGTTTTGCGAATGAACGTGCCATCAAAAGCTCGTTTGTTTCTACAAAAATATTTTGTCGGTTTTATTTATCGACGAAATAAAAACTGTGTAAATCTCGTTATATTTTTCATATTTGTTTTTCATTTTCCAAGAGAGTTTTCAATATAATCCTGATATGTGTGTTTATTTGGTAAAGTGAAATATTCCTTTACGACTGTCTTGTTTCGAAAATGCGCATCATATGTTAAATTCGACCCACTTGGTGATATATGTATATATCCGAAGGCTAAACACGCCTCAACAATAAGAGCTCAGCTTCGTATAAGCTATTCATGCTCGGAATCTCCGCGAAACGCAGAACGCGATCTTCAATCTGAAACGTAATCCGTGTGTGTCGTAAGATTCTCTCTCTTGGGAGAAACTTTCTTGCTCCGATACTGTTCCCGATTTATAATCACTCTTAAGACTCGAGCGACGTTCAAGGTTTTTTTACTCGCTAATGACAAATTTTATAAAGCAAGAAATAATATATTGCGGTGCGAGCGAAAGTTTTGCGTGACAGAACTTTATTTCTCATCTTAATCCTATAATTTTGTCTCATGATAAATCAGTTCGCGTTAATTTATTTGGTGAAAAATTAATGTTGCCTTCGAGATTGGGTTGAGATTAAGGGGAGTCTCGAAAGAAAATTGAATTAATTTATTTTGATAATAATTCGCGACGCGGCGAACTTACGACTATAATAATATGCGAACGAGCGCGAAAAGTTGATCGTCTCTCTCTCTCTCTCTCTCTCTCTCTCTCGAGATGCCGGAATAACCAGTGGACAATGACCTGTTCACGGTCAAGGTGAAAATCACGTCGTCTCCACGATGTGTTTGCGTCGATCATACGAACGAAGCCCTCTTCCGCCACGTGATCGGAATCCAATCGATCAAATCGCATTATAATCTACGATCGTCGATCTGACCTGGTTACCTCAGGCTACAGTTAACGCGGAGTTTCTTTTTTTCGCGACACAATTTTTATACGTCGCGCGCAAAAGTTTCAATTTGCAACGAACAAAAAAAAAAAAAAAAACAAAACGCCGCGCGTAGCTGTGTAAAATCGCATTAATTTCTAAAATTAAATTGTCGCGACACACACACAAGAACGGAACACACTCCGATCGGAGATCCGCGCCATTAGCGCGCGTAGTCGCTTGTGAAAAAGAAAAAGCGCATAGGAGACCGCAAAATTTATTGTTTCACCGCACGCAAACGTTAAACAAATCGAGCGGGCGTGCAAATAAATCAACGAAAACCACGTCGGCTTTCTCGCGAGGGAGTGTTTAACGTTCTCTCTCTTTTTTTTCTCTCTCTCTTTCTCTCATTCGATACACATTGCAAAACGCGCAATGATGTAATTGTTACGAAATAAGGTCGGCAGAATGTTGCGCGGAGATCGCGCGCTGTATATACGTGCGAAATGTGTATTTTGCAGCTACAAGCGCAAGCCGCGCGCGTAAGCGTTGCAATTATGCACGTAATGCACAATGGAAACGAAAACGCGCGCGACGCGATTTCTCTTCGCGAAATTTTCCCGTCGATGGAGAATCCCGCTTTGTTTCGCGCGCGCCGACGGGACGAAGATATGGACGATGCGGTATTCTCTCACCGCATCGCGAGAGGCGCGAGAGAGAGAGACCGTAGAACGCCGCGATCGAAAGGTAGACGAGGGCGTGCCAGAAAAACGGAGGACGTCGTTGCATTCCCGATGCACCTAAGTAGGCGCGAATAATTATGCGCATCTCGTATTTCGAAACGCTTCACTCGATACTCTCTCACTCGTTGTGCTGCCGTGTGCGAGTCTTATCCACACTTTCCCATCGACGACACACCGACGACGACGCCTCCCGATCGACGAAGAAAAAGAAGATACAAAGGCGGAATAATCGGACGGAACTGTCGATATTATAATGCGACAGAGATTTCTCTCTCGATGCGAAAGAAATCGCTTGAAAGGATGAAAATTGTGTCAGCGTGTTTGTTTTTTTCTTTTCGCAGAAAATTTTCCCGAACGACAGATTTTTCCGACTCGCTTCCTTCAGATGCGATTTAAATTATTTTCCGGCTCACGGAAAAATTTCGTACATATACGGCCAGCAAGAAAAATTGTTGAATCTACTGAATGGTTTTGTCTCGCCAACAAAACGTTTTTGTTGGCGCTAACTAATTTTCTGCTATTTTAATCCTTTTCTTTTTCGCATTTGCGTAGTTTCAATACGTATAGGTTCAAATGTCACACCTGCAAACAAAATCGCCGCTTAAATCGATCGAATACCAGAAGTGGCGTGATTCAATATACAAACGAAGATTAACGGTTTTTCAAAATGCGACAATGTCGATCGTAATTAAGTTTCGTAGAAATGAGGAAAATTACAGCCGCTGACTGACTTACAATCCTCGCTTTGGAATCGGCAATTTAATTGCAAAATCGTCGCACGCGAGAACGAAAGCGGTTTGCCTTGTGACGCGGGGCAACCTTCCGCCTCGATTCG
Source organism: Pseudomyrmex concolor (assembly GCA_014839585.1). NCBI lineage: Eukaryota > Metazoa > Arthropoda > Insecta > Hymenoptera > Formicidae > Pseudomyrmex > Pseudomyrmex concolor. Next base: position 10,082 of record QVOB01012798.1, read on the forward strand.
TAATTGACGGAGAAACTGTTAAGCGTCTGAATATACATATACACGCACATTGTGCGTTTCGTCAGAATTATTATTATACGCATATACACGCGCACACAAATAAAAATCTCGTGGTATATTATATAAAATATCGTTTCGTAATGCGCGTCGATTCAAGTTTTCGGAAAGAGAAAATTTCGGAGTTGTTGATCAATAAAAATATATTTTGCGATTCCGAGGAATTAAATAAATTAAGGAAATAAATTAGAAGAGATACGGCGCGAAAAGCAACATGCGAAGTTTAAAGCCCCGTGCGCGGAAAGATTTGTACAATAACAAATTCCCCGCACGCGTGCATTATGTGCGGAAAGTGCGCAGGATAAAGTGGAGCAGTTGAAACGAGACGTACGAATTATTGGCAGCTTCCTCGTAAAATCTCATCCAAGCGGAATTTATTTCCCTCCCTCATCGGCGTCCTATTAAATAGAAAACTTTTACGCAAGGATCGACTTTTGCGGCACGCCCTGTGCCGATAATTACCTGCCCGGAGCTGATATCTCGTATTCGCGCGCGGGAGTTAATTAAGAACACACGACGGTACGGATAACGAAGTCTACACGGTGGTGCTTCATATAGATCGGATTTCATTAATCTTCTTCAATGAATTTATTCTCTATCTCTCTCATCCTTCCCTGCAGAAAATTGCAGTCTCAGGTAAATTTCCAGTGGATGGAAAAACTTGTTTTTGTTCGAGAAAACTATCAAAATGTTTTCTCTTTTTTTTTTCTTTTAGTCCGCGATTCTCATTTCGGTCGCGCGTATATTCTCATCCCGACGAGAATAAACAAAGTTCTCTGGATTAATGTTGAAAATTCCCGAGAGAGAGAGGATTATCCCGAGGTATAGTGTGCGACGACGCGGAATAAAATCCGGCGGGGATTATTATTTTTTATATCCGACGCCGCGAAATAAAACTTTCCTAAGAGATGATCTGCGGGAGAGAAATTCCGCTTGTGGAAAGGCACGGGATCACGTGCGTTCGCTCGCGAGGAGAAGAAGGTGGTTCACCTTGCGCAAACAAACAGCCTTCCGTTATTCAGCCCAACGTGTTTTCCACGGCCAGCGCGTTGGCCATCGACGAGTGTCCCCTTTGATACACAGAAATGTTCGCCGTGAGGTGAAACTTCCTCGAAATTTCGCGATCCGTCGGTCACGCGCGCGGAATTTCCTCGCTTTTTCACTTTTTCGCTATTCCGAAGGACGCGGCCATATTTGGGCACATACGATCGGGGCTTTCGTCGTGGGCAGATTGCAGCTGCATGCATCGCAAGCTGATGAATCGAGACTTGCCATTCAGAGAAATTGGAGCAAAGAATCCGGGACGCGTTTGTGTATAATTTCACGTGGGAAGATTCCGCAGTTCGATGCATATTGAAGAGTTGCACATTGTGCTAATTGATACACATGTGTATTAAACGTATGTTACATGATGCGACATTTATATTATATTGTCTGATAAACGTTCAACCGCCATCTTTATCTCTCGCGTTCCACTCGCGCTCGTCACTTTCTTATGCGACTCACGCGACACGTCGCCGCTTTATTATGCGTCAACTCATTCCAGAGACAAAGAAGAATAGGATAAGGTTTCCGCTACGCATGAAAGACTAAACAAGGTTTTTTTTTTCGAAAATGTATGTACCTATGCGGTATTCATTCATCGGTCATTTGTGTTGCACAAGAAATTTTAGTTTCTGTGTTTGTCACGTTTGAAAACGTGCGTTGCGTGATGCTTTTGCTATCGAGAAAACGACATTTCGCGCCGAAGAGGTTGCGCGATCTTCGAAGAAAGTCCACATTCAATGACCCGAATTTTATGATCCACCTTTCTAAATTGACCTCTGAATCGTGTTAACGGCGTGTTGACACGGCCGGTTGAGCGCGCGTATTTTCGATTTTAAAACAACTTTGCTTTGCGGTAGCTCGAAAAAAAAAAGAAATAACATACGAAGAAAAAGGAGACTAGAATTATTTAACACGTCGATGCAGAAATGGCGATTTTAATGTTGTCGTATGATAAATATGCACAATACAAAGGCCAATCCTGTTGTTTTCTTACATAATATAATTTCGCAGAAGCGATTCGGCATTAAAAGAAGAAACATCTAATTTTATGCTGATGTCCATATCATTATCTTGTTTTTGTGCTCGTTGTTTTGAGATCGTTGTATTGCCTCATCGACAAAAATTCGATCTGACAGGTTCCGTTTATCTTCTTCTCCGAACTTGTGCTATCTATCAGTAGACAAAAGTTCGCTGTCGAAAACATCAAGATGACTTAAAGCCATTCGTGAATGGATGTGGTTGGGAATGACTGTGGTTCTCTCTTGAGGAACGATGAAATTCATTCATTTCGGAAGAATATCGACTTATCGTATCAAACGTACACGCATGCAATTTTCAAGCAAACGTAAACATTCGGAGTTTCCTTAAATCGAGAAAAATTTACGCAAGTATCTAAATGTGATAGAATTATTATATCTTACGTATATTACATATATATAGTTGCACAACACACATATATACACAAAGCAAAAGCCATCGTATTGAAAAACTGTAAATATTCCGGTAGCCGTAACGCGTCTTCAGTGCGCTGTTCGCGCTGTTAAACATGTCACGCTTCTGCGCTGCGAGGAAGCGATTGATCCTCGCTTGCAATCAAGTGACTGTCATAGATCACTATCGCGACATCCCGGAATTTGCCATGTGGACGGTTTCACGCTATTTCTACACCTTTCTCCGTGAGATGTAACTTCATTTGTGCTGCTTGTTACGCCTCTCGCTTCTTGGTGTGACGCGAGATATGTAGACCGGGAAGTTTATTTCGTTTTTCTTCAATGTTTCGAAGAGACACACGTTGCGATTGCATTAACAAAAATTAATTGCGATATAAATATGATTATTTTTCAAAATGTGAATTGTTTGCGAATTAACAGACGATTTGGATATTAAGACAAAAGAAGATTTTAGTCACCGCTTTTTTTTTGTTCCAAATAATTGGCTCGACTTTTCGAGAACACTTCACCTCAAAGGTATTACATGACGAACTGGGTGACGACGTCACGCTTTCGTGAAGATGAACGGCGCCTAGAAATTGTCGGTGAAATTTAATTGTTTGGTAGAAATATAGATCATGAGAAAATGAAGCACTCTCCGCTGGAGAGATTGTTAAGAGAAGAGACGTATTTTATATTTAATCAATTTCGAACTTTTTACAGAGTATTGGGAACACTATGAGCGCGCGCTCTGCCGTGATTTTACGATGGAACATTTACTTGTTTTTGAGCAGAATAATCAAAAAATAGAAAAACACAGTTTACTTGTTATATTTTTTCGACTTGTGCGACGGGAGTAGTAGTATCGAAAAGCCAGGGAAGACGGTCCAATACTTGTAATACATTACTTTAAAGGGCACATTTGTTTGTGTTCGGAAGAAAATATGTTCGTGTTCTAATGCGCAAATTATATTTCGCGCGATCGCGATCGATATCTCGAGCCGGTCTCTTGGTTTTCGAGGAATTCCTGATTTTGTAACTTACACTCAGGCGAGACGACCTTGCCTGATCACTTTCACTGATTCGTCCGCAGGCCTGGACGAGCTGGCTCGATAACACCCTGTATTAAAAACAGACGGGAGAAAGACAAGAGGGGAACACACAGATCGCGGCCACGTGCACACACGCCCGATAGAATTGCGCACATGTGCGCACACACGTGCGTGTCACGGTGGTAGGGAGCGGTCGACCTTGCCCCTGAAGAGGTGCGGCGAGCCGCGCGCGGGTTGTAGCTCCGGGTTGTGTCCCCGGAACGAGCTATCGATCCGCGAAATAGCTTCTTTGTGAGCCGATTCGGATCGCTGATGATTCCCTGGAGGTCCGATTTTATCTGTGATTTCATTTTCCTGCGAGAAAAGAAAGAAACTACGCAAATATCAAAGGAGTCTAATCGAAAGACGAGGCGGAGTTTGTCAAGAGAAATTTACGTTTTATCTTAAACTCTGCGTGCAAACGATTGATTCTGGATAGATTTTATAATCACTCAAAAGTCAGAGAAAATAATTTTTCGCTCTTGATTATCACGAAAAGCGCAGACGTGACGTACGCCGCGATTATTTTTCACGGACGCGCGAGAAAGCCGTTGTCCTTCAAAGTCCGGAATTTTTAGATGCCGATCGGTATATCTATCGCGTTTGCTTATAGCGTGGAGATTTTTTGAAACGTGGAAAAGAACGAACTTTTAATGGTTCGTCGAAGCCGGTAGCGTGTTCTCTCCGATTCTGGAAGTATCTCGGAAGATACACGAGTGTGATTTTCGTGCCGAGTGGCACCCTGATGATGTATGTGTATGAGCACAATCACCGAAAGGAAACTTTCACTGTTCAAACGTCGTACATCATGCGCAATTCAGAGCCCGCAGCGGAGAGGTGGATATCAGCGCGGATATCTCGTTGGGATTCGGGACTACCGGGAGACGCGCGTACAAATATGTTATGAGAGTAAGTGCTCCGCCGGCGTGTTGCATCCACGACACGCTGAAACGTGCCCCGTAAGATGCAGTTGCGACCGGCCGCGTGTTACACGACGATGCTCTTTATTGGGTGCTAATTGCATCTAATTTTCACGGCCTTTTAACACACTCCGATCTGTATTTACGATCTTATTTGCTCGCAACTATTAATTTTATAAAATGACCTCCGATTCGTGTCGGTTAATCCAAATTAATTGCAAAAAAAAAAAAAAAAAAAAAAAACCGGTTGAAATGTTGTATGAAAAATGAACAATTTATCGATTTCATCGCGTTTTATAACAGAGCTTTTAACCGAGTGACGTGACACGATATATCGTATAACTCTTCGCGTCTGGCTCTTCTTCGCGAATGACGACGCTGTAATTTCAATCCACTTTATCGATCACATAATGCGAACTTGTATAAACTGCGATTTAAGAAAATCGCGCGGTAACTTTTGATCTTTATCCAATAATTCAAGCGACTGTGCACGCGAGATATTA
>QVOB01012801.1:0-11211 GCA_014839585.1 Pseudomyrmex concolor
GCGCAACCAGAAATAATACTTTTCTTTTCGTAAATGCTCTCTTTCGCAACTGGCGACGGGACATTTTCAACTCATTGTAGAATGGTCCTTAACAGTCGCATGTGAATTGAGCAAATTAGCTGCTATATAGCGTGCAGAGAGAAAGAGAGAAAGAAAAAAAAAAGAAAAAGAGAGAGAGTGTGTGTGTGAGTGAGTTGTACACACACATTTAATGTATATATATATAGAACACTTTTTTATACTTATAAATATATATAAAATACGAGATACAAAAAAAAAACTGTAAATGATGAATGTAAATGAGAAATAATTATAAGTGAAGAATTTTTTTATAAGTATATATACACTCAACAAACACAATATCGTAAATTGGCAGCAATTGACGCAAAGCCGGCAGAGTGGCGGCAAATTACTGCCAATAAAATGAAATGTTTCGTATCGATCAAATAAGAATGTCATTTCAAAATAAATAAATCTTATTTTAAAACAAAAAGTTAACAGTTTTTGTAATTATATTTACACACAAAATCTTTGATTTGAAAATTTTTATAATATTTATATAATATTTATATATAAAAATCTAAATATATATAAAGAAATCGATAAAATATTCAATTTAACAATTAACATTGCAGTTGGTTTGAATCTCGTCGCATTTGGATCGCAGGACTTGTCGTGGGCGAAGTGTGCGATTATCCCAGTCACTGGCGCAATATCAAGACATTATCTAAATGGATGAAGGAACAAAACGTACCCGGAATTTGCGACATTGACACGCGAGCATTAACGAAGATTATACGCGAAAAAGGTTCGATTTTGGGAAAGATTGGTTTCGGAAAACCGCCGGCGAACACTCTGTCTGTAATGCCTCTTATAGAAGATCCCAACAAAAGAAATCTCGTTGCGGAAGTCTCTCAAGTAAAAATATTACTCTTCTTTTTATATTTCTGTGAAATGAACGACAAAAACTTTATTTAATGCTCTGCGAATTTTTATCGTTTTGTAGTTATTACGTAAGGTGCATATTACTCTTTCAGACAAATACGACTACGTACAATCCAGTCGGATCTCCTCATATATGCGTAATTGATTGCGGATTGAAAAACAATCAATTAAGATGCCTATTGAAACGCGGTGCTCGTGTAGACGTTGTACCGTGGAACTATGATTTCGCAAACATGCAGTTCGAAGGTTTATTTCTTAGCAACGGTCCAGGTGATCCCACTCTGTGCACAACAACCATAGAAAACATTCGGAAAGTCATTGCACAAAACAAAAAAAGACCTATCTTTGGCATATGTCTTGGGCATCAACTGCTATCCATAGCTGCTTATTGTGAAACATATAAAATGAAGTAGGTTTACGCATGTAAATGGATTTCGCGTAAAACTATTTCGCATGCACATCCAGTTTTTGACTTTTACTCATCATTTGTCTTATATATTTTGGTGCTGTAAACACAGTCAAGTTACAATAGTTCAACATTAAAACCATGTGTTCGCTTTTAGATACGGTAATCGAGGTCACAATCAAACTGTGACACATCACGGCACCGGACGTTGCTACATGACCTCGCAGAATCATGGATTTTGCGTAGATACGGCTATGTTGCCACTTGATTGGGAGGTGCTCTTTACTAACACCAACGACAACAGCAACGAGGGTTTAGTTCACTCTAATTTGCCGTATTTTTCTGTTCAATTTCATCCGGAACACACAGCAGGACCTGAAGATCTCGAATGTCTCTTCGACGTGTTTCTGGAAAGTGTAAAGGCCGAAGTCGAGGGTTCTCGAATCTCAATAAAGGACAGAATTGCTCAGAAACTAGCCTATACATCTTCAATTCCAATCGTAACTGAACGGCCGAAAAAAGTATTGATTCTAGGCTCGGGAGGACTCAGTATCGGTCAGGCGGGAGAATTCGATTATTCGGGCTCGCAGGCCATCAAAGCGTTGAAGGAAGAATCGATACAAACTCTTTTGATAAATCCCAACATTGCTACGGTACAGACGTCAAAAGGCATGGCCGACAAAGTGTATTTTTTGCCGATTACACCGGAATATGTTGAGCAGGTGAACTTTTACTGCTTTGTAATTAATAACATTGCAATAATTATAATGCCAATAATCTTTTCTATATTAAACCAATGTTTTCAATTATTATTTATTTTAGGTGATACAATCAGAGAGACCGGACGGCGTGTTATTAACATTCGGCGGACAAACCGCTCTTAATTGTGGCGTGGAACTTGACAAAAACGGTGTGTTCACAAAGTACAATATTAAAATTCTAGGAACGCCAATTGAATCTATCATACAAACGGAAGATAGAAAATTGTTCGCGGATCGTATTAGCGAGATAAATGAAAAAGTTGCACCAAGTGCTGCCGTGTATTCCGTTCAAGAGGTAACTCTTTATTTTTTGTAAATTAATTTTACTTTTAAACCTAAAAGAAAGAGTTAGTTTAAAATTAACATTAAGATATTTTTTCAATATTGATGTGTTATTGTTATTATCTCTGTAAATAATGTTCTTTCTAAACAGGCGTTAGAAGCCGCTAACAAGCTAGGATATCCCGTAATGGCGCGTGCTGCGTTCTCACTTGGCGGCCTCGGATCAGGTTTTGCTAATACAGAGGAAGAACTGAGGACGCTTTCGCAACAAGCATTTGCTCACTCCAGCCAATTGATCATTGATAAGTCTTTGAAGGGTTGGAAAGAGGTTGAATACGAAGTTGTACGCGACGCATACGACAATTGCATTACTGTGTGCAACATGGAAAATGTTGATCCCCTTGGTATCCACACTGGCGAATCGATCGTGGTCGCGCCGAGTCAGACTCTATCGAATAAAGAGTACAACATGCTACGAAATACCGCGATTAAGGTCATCAGGCATTTCGGCATCGTTGGAGAATGTAACATTCAATACGCGCTGAATCCTTCGTCCGAGGAATATTACATCATCGAAGTGAACGCGAGATTAAGCAGAAGTTCAGCTTTAGCCAGCAAGGCTACCGGTTATCCTCTGGCTTACGTCGCTGCTAAACTCGCGCTTGGAATACGCTTGTCGGATATTCGTAATTCCGTCACCGGAGAAACGACGGCTTGCTTCGAGCCAAGTCTTGATTACTGCGTGGTTAAGATACCAAGATGGGATCTCAGCAAATTCCATCGCGTCAGCACCAAGGTACGAGATTCGAAAATTTGAGGAAGCTTTCCAAAAGGCACTGAGAATGGTTAACGAGAATGTAAATGGTTTCGATCCTTACGTGAAGGTGATCGACGACGAGGAACTGGAAAAACCAACCGACAAGAGAATGTTCGTTCTCGCAGCTTCGATTAAGGCTGGTTACACGATCAACCGATTGTACGAGCTCACGAAAATAGACCGCTGGTTTCTCAAGAAGATGAAGAACATTATTGATTATTATTCGCTCTTGGAGAATATCGATCATACGAAGCTCACGCGCGAATTGTTACTGGGCGCAAAACAGATTGGCTTCTCGGACAAACAGATCGCCGCCTTGGTGAAGAGCTCCGAACTGGCTGTCCGGATACAGAGACAGGAGAATTTCATCCGACCCATGATCAAGCAAATTGACACGGTGGCCGCTGAATGGCCGGCCACCACAAACTATCTTTATCTCACGTACAATGGAATTACTCACGATATGGAGTTTTCTGGTGGATATACAATGGTCATAGGTACAGCTTCATGAATTCTTATCTATTCTATATATTGTTTTGAGATGTATGTATTTTTAAATAAATATCACACGTAACGTTTTCGTTCAGGTTCCGGTGTATACAGAATCGGTAGTTCAGTGGAGTTTGATTGGTGCGCCGTAAGTTGTCTGCGCGAATTGCGAAATCTCGGACGCAAGACTATCATGGTTAACTACAATCCAGAAACAGTCAGTACGGACTACGATATGAGCGATAGGCTGTACTTCGAGGAGATTTCTTTCGAGGTGGTGATGGACATATATGATTGCGAATGTCCCGAAGGTATCATATTGTCCATGGGTGGGCAGTTACCTAACAATATTGCCATGGATCTACATAGACAACAGGCCCATATTCTCGGGACTTCACCGGAGTCTGTCGATAATGCCGAGAATCGCTTCAAATTCAGCCGTATGCTCGATAACATCGCAATATCGCAGCCAAGGTACTATTTTTTATCAAACACATGCGAATATAAAATAAAATATATAAAAATATATAAATAAATATTATACATATATTTCTTGTTTTCTCTTTGTTGCATTTTCGCGTGTCACATTTTAGATGGAAGGAATTGACCAACTTGAAATCCGCCATTGAGTTTTGTGAGGAAGTCGGTTATCCGTGTCTCGTACGGCCTTCGTACGTATTGAGCGGAGCGGCAATGAACGTCGCGCACTCAAATCAGGATCTCGAATCTTATTTAAAAAGTGCGAGCGAAGTCAGCAAAGAGCATCCCGTTGTAATATCAAAGTTTATCCTCGAAGCGAAGGAAATCGACGTTGATGCCGTGGCTTACGAAGGAATTATCTTGTGCATGGCTGTGTCCGAACATGTGGAGAATGCTGGAGTTCATTCAGGCGATGCTACATTGGTAACACCACCGCAGGACATCAATGAGCAAACTTTGGCAAAGATAAAGAGCATTTCGAAAGCAATAGCGTTGTCTCTCTGTGTCACTGGTCCTTTCAACATGCAGCTGATTGCAAAAGTAAATATTGCAGTTTATTCAAAAGCGTATAATATATTTTTAAATTATTGTATTATTTTTCGCAGGACAATGAGTTAAAGGTAATTGAGTGCAATGTGCGAGTATCCAGATCTTTTCCTTTTGTCTCAAAAACTTTAGATCACGATTTTGTTGCAACGGCCACCCGTCTAATTGTCGGTGAAGCGGTTGAGCCTGTAGATGTTTTAGCTGGATGTGGAAAAGTTGGAGTAAAAGTACCGCAATTTTCGTTCTCTCGTCTTGCCGGTAAGAATGTCATCTGTTTACATTTACTATTAGCATTTTTTTGTAATTGAAAAAATTCTGTTTATGTTGCGTATGCTATTGTGCTTTAATTAAAGGCGCCGATGTGATGCTGGGTGTGGAAATGGTATCTACTGGAGAAGTAGCTTGTTTTGGTGAAAACCGGTACGAAGCTTATCTTAAAGGCATGTTAAGTACTGGTTTTCATATACCCCAAAGAGGCATTTTGCTTTCCATAGGAAGTTTCAAGGTAATTATAAATATTGAGACACATCTCTCTTTTATATAAAGAATAAATTCCATAATAACAATATGCTATCAAAAAAATTTTGAAAATTATATGCGTTTTTCAACAACAAAGTAAATATACAAATAAAAACAATTATTTTTAGCACAAAATGGAATTACTTGAATCTATCAGAAACTTGAAGAACATGGGATATAAATTGTATGCTAGTATGGGCACCGCTGATTTTTATACCGAGCATGGTATCGAGGTAAATAAAAAAACAATATATATTTATTGATTATTAATATTGATTAAAATAGAATATTAATATATTTATCAGTGTGACGATCACATGAGACAAATAATTATGTACACAATATATTTACAAAAATATGATTTTTTTAGAAAGTATATTTTTGAAACAAATGCTTTCATGAATCGAATGCATATTTTTGTGTCCAAAATAAAATTTTACAATTTTAAATTATAAAATGATGAAGTGCGATATAACGTAATATGTTAAGTCAATTTTTTTACGATAATGTGCGTGACTTATAATATAAATATTTCATTAAAAAGATATCGTATTTAATCGTGACAAGCATTTAATAAACGAAATAATAAGTAGATGCAAAAGATAGATCAATGATAATGAAAGATAGCGATATTAGAGATTTATATGCTTGAATTTCATTGATGCACGGGAATATCAAAGATTCAAGAAAAGAAAAAAATATTTAACGGATGTGTTTTTAAAAAATATAAAGGCGTTATTTAAATTAATAAATTTATATATTTCTTAATAAAAAAAAATATTCTCCTCTCTTCTCGAAAATACATTCTATGTATAATTCTACTGTTTTAAATATACTTACAAAGTACTTTACAATATTGCTATTTCACTTTACTAGTTTTAATCTAACTGCGGTAATCAACTATATTTTATAAATTATTATATGGCTAAAAAAATCACTCTATTCGCTTTTGCATAACGCGATAATCGAATATCGACAACTCGCGCAAGGCAGTAAACACATTCAGTCTTCCTTGAAAATACTTGCTAAAAATTTATCAATTTTTTTTCATCTTTCATCTTGAAATCTACTGAATATCAGGGAGACCGCTTCTCGAATTTATTATCCGTTCCTCGAAATCAATTTCATTTTCAATATAATCGTTTCAATGGTTGTTTGTCGAAAACACAAACATTCCTACACTTTATACATCGCAACAGATCTCATCTACATTTTATTTTTAACAAAGACATATATCATATATACGTTGTTTCCGTTAAATTGTCCGTTAGAGAAATCACTTTTTGCGCTATCGATATACCCGAGGCCGACTCGTCACTTTGGTACGTCGATGTAGAATTTCCTGTATATAGATCTTCGTTACTTTTAACCATCAATGTAGGATTTTTTCTGTATGGATTTTCATTATCCTGGTCCTTCGATATAGGACGTTTCGAATATAGATCTTCGTCACTTTTGCTCATCGTATTTTTTCTGTATGGGATTTCGTTATCCTGGTTCTTCGATATAGAACGTCTCGGATATAGATCATCGTCACTTTTGCTTCTCATCGACATAGGATTTCTTTTATATTGATCTTCGTCACTTTGGTCCATCGATACAGGATCTGTGTCATAAAAACCAGCGGTCGCATTCATTGCTTTCGCGTTCTCCTCGTCGTCTTGAAACCGTACTTCGTGGACGGCCATTTTCGCAATCTTGTTATCCGCGTAATCCTCACGACTGGAATGCGGTTGCTCGTTCTCCGACGGTTTCGCATGAACGTCTGCAACGTGTTGCATGAAACGATCTTTCAAGTTGCTGGCAAATATCGGTTCCAGTACGTTCCTCTTCGGTGTTTTCGGCGGTTCGTTTTGTAATCTCGTTGTCGAATTCGTCGCTACTCTCTTCCTCATAGCCTTAATCTTGTCGCGATAAGCTTTAGCGTCCTCTACGTACCTGTCATTCTGCTCCGATAGGATAATCGAGAGCCGATCTGCTTGATCAAGATAAACAATTTTTTGCGGATAAGCGCGATACCTGTGACAGCAGTCCGCCATTTTTATAAAGTGTCTGACAAAAAAGTCTAACAGCGCGGCCAGCCTTGGCCCCTCCAAATCGACGCACCGTTCCTGGAAAAAGAAAAACGAGTTAGCCGTGACTCTTGATCCACTAATCACAAAACAAAAGAACGATAAGATTAGATTTGTTGGGAAGTATCGGCATCACGGATTGACTTCACACTTTTTTGTCTGTGGTTAACTGATGTGCCGCACCGGGGCTTGCTCATTACGAACGAATAACGATAACGATCTTATCGCTTGAGGAACTTACCGAGATCTCGACGATATTGTCTGTGGCGCGCGTGATAACCGTTCTGTTTGCGTTCACTCGCGAGTAGATCTGCGGACTCTTTTTCGTTTGGCCCCAAAGCCCGCCAGTTTTGTTGTAGTACTCCTCTCTCTCGGTCAGCTTTTTCTGCGTCGGCACTTGAATGCTCAAAGCCGGTATCATCACGGCCAGCCTCGGTTTCGTTAGTATCTCCAGCAGACGCTTGAGATTTAACTTTGGGAAGAACTGGTCGCTATGCTTGATGTTCTCCAACGCGTTGAACACGTACATCACCGGATTTTCGATTATTCTCTTCAGCTGTTTCTGGCTATGCAACAGATAATCGTTCGACATCTTTTGAAACATATTCTTGTTGCAGACGAAGTAGTCCGGCAGAGTCGGCTCGGTCTGACTGATGCAGTCGTAGAGACTCCTCAGTAGTTTGATTAGACAATCCCCCGTCCGATTGTCGGGCCACAAGGACGGTCTGTCGTTCTCCTCGATCAGCCAGAACAATCTGTTTCTGATATGATTGATCGTTAGACCGTTTATTCTCTCTTGCACCGGTCTTAGAAAGGTTTTGTGAAGCATCAGCGCCATCAGATACACTTGCACTTGCGAGCGCGTCATGCAGGTCTCCAGATATCGCTCCGCGGCCGGAAATGTCAACTGCCATTCGATTTCTTGATAAATGTTCTTTTTGGTAGTTCGATACTTCGACCTTCTCGACGGTAAGTTGTTCTCTTTCGGCAGAGAGTCCTCGGGTATTACGTAGCAACCGAAATCCTTTACTTTGTTAACGTCGTTCTCATCGGGCCAAGTGCTTCTTGGCCGATCTAACCACTCCTGGGCGTATTCTGGCCATTGTAGCCAGATCGTCGGTGTGATCTCGTAAGAGTCGATCCTGCGTCGCCTGGGACTGTGCGACTCCAATATCTTGTAGCAATGAATCACCGAATCTTCCACGAAATTCAAATCTTCCTGTTTAAAACCAAGCGGTTCCGCCAGCTGATCCACAAAAAGATTGACGAAGTAATTCATGAACATCTTGCTGCTCATAAAAAGAACGTTGCTGTCGTATTGTCTGTCGGCCATCATGAGACGAAGCTGCTTGGTGTTCTGCGGCTTGCTGTACTTCTCCTCTCGCGAATAAATCCTGCCTTCACTATTGATCCGCACTTCTTTGAAACAATCCGGTGGGATTTTTGCGTTCAAAACAACTTTTTTCAACGTGTCCCTAGTCGCTTTATCGTAAAGGTAGGTGGTACTGTCCCTAGTCGCTTTATCGTAAAGATAGGTGGAACTGTCACTGTGATAACCGGAACTTAAACTGCCCGCCACTCCGAGAGTCGTTGACTTGTCAAAACTACCTCCAGATCGTGACTGATAATCACGCTCTCTGAATTCGTTCTTTGACCATGTTTTTTTGCCGCTTTCTTCCGTCGCCGAAGACGACCTGTGTTGTGCGTCGCGAATCGTTCGGCTTCCGTAAATATTTCCACGCGAGATGTATGCTTGATGCTCGTATATCGTCTCGTCATCTTGTAAAATGAACGAAGATTTCGCGTTAAACTTGGAATAACCCGGACGATCGTTTTTCTTGATTTGTTTAGAAAGTTTTGTGTTTGTATTTTGACCGTAAAGTTCGTCATCGCCATCGTACGTACTGTCCGTTGTCGATGAAGGATTGATATTTTCTTCTTTGTTGAGATTTATCGTGTACGGCGTTTCGTCGAGACATCGCAGTCGAATGTATCCTGATAACAAAATAATATATCTTATTTCAAAATAAGAAAACGTTATCTCTTTCTCTCTCTTCTTTATATTTTAGATTCACGCACAACGTTAGCATTTATTTACATGCATGCACATCATTTAGATAAACTTTACTTCCAAATAAAGAACGAATTTCAAAAAGAGAAGTAAGTGGGAGGAAAGTCAAAGTTTATAAAATAAATAGAAAAAATAAAAACAAATAATTCAAAATCTAAAGAACTAGTAACTGTCAAGTAAATTAACAATTATTAAATAATAATAATTTAATTATTAATCTAAAATTTAATTATTAGAACAGATTTTTTCACCTGGTTGGTTTTCAATCGGTTGAACCATCATGCTGTACGTAACCCCGTTATTTACACTACTGTATTCCGGTAAATAATATTGTTCTGTAACTTCAATATTATCATGCACAATATACATGCGAATGGGCTGCAGCGGTTCGATAATAAGATCACCCGTCTGTCTTTTCGAAGTGAAGTCGATATTGCTCGCGATATACTTCTGAAGAACGTCCGGTAACAGAACGTGCTTCGAGGGAGGCAACATTTTATTTAGTTTTTCCTCGTAAGATGATGATAGAGTTTCTTTAATGCGATTCATATCTCTGAAAAAAAATTTGACAAAAACTTTTGTACATTTTTAATTTTATAAACTGTTATAATCTGTTATACAGGACTTCTTTTACACGGTGAAAGCTTACCGAGTAAAAAAATCGTGTGAAAAAAGTTATGCAATTGGCAACAAAGTATAAAACTTGTTTTGAACAACGCAAACTATCTCAAAAGAATATATAAAAAGTAATTTAAAACATATAATGCATCCACTAAAGTATTTTATTTAATTATTACGGTAACATAATGTATTTGTTATTGAAACATAATATATATAATAAATGAAAATAATTAATATAAATAATAAATAAAAGTAATTAACAAACTCGTGTAACTGTGAATAAATCGTGTTAAAAGAAACCGTGTAACTTTAAAATCGTGTAAAAAAAGATCGTGTAAAAGAAGTCCTAGGTGTGTATTAACGTGACTCTAATTAAGTCTATATACATGTATAGTTTCATTATCAGAATTAAATTTTAGTATGACAACAAAGGAATAAAAAAAAAATTAATTTTTTTTTGTTTTTTTGGTTTTTATACAATATATGTATATATATATATATATATACAATATATATATATACATATATATTAAAAATTTAGAATATATATATATATATATTGTATATATATATATGTATGTGTATGTATAAAGAGCAATCATCATATTATAATGACATCTGAATTAATCTTTCCGCGATCTAACATTTGAATATTAATCCAAACATTTGATATACTTAATGCTCTTCCTGTGTTTTATTATCTTATGCGCTATGATCGTGAGACTTTCTGACGCGTACACAGTATAATTAATTATTCCGATAAATAATTAATTAAATTAGCGATCAAAAAAATAAAGAAACAATATAAAGATTTTAATACTGCTTCCTCTAACCTCGTTCTTATCGCTTAAAGAATATTTTTTACATGTGTGATGCAGATTCGTAGATTAGATTAAGTCAAAACGAACAGTATCGAACGGTATTTCTTCAATCAATACGTAATCAATACGTAATCAAACGAAGTAACTCTCGCGTCTCTCTTTAAACAATTTTCGAACTTATGATATTGATAATATAATCATCCTCTATAAATAAGTCGTCATTAGTAGTTTACTATTAGGCTTCCTCTATTAACGAAAAAAATTAGTTTGATGAATTGGATATGTGTAGATATATAAAACAACAATAAAAAATATATATGTATAACAAAAACACACACACCCGAGAAAAAATGGATTAAATTTAAGTAGATCTAACTTATA
>QVOB01012860.1:0-10197 GCA_014839585.1 Pseudomyrmex concolor
TTTCTCTTCAATTACACCGCTCGAGGTCAACAGCTAGTTTCCGAAACAGACGCCAAGGAGGATTGTAGACTCGCAATTGTCACACGAAAATGACCACTTAAGAAATATTATTGGACAATTCTCTTTCTTTTTATATTCTTGCCATTGTTTGACACATTAAACAGAAAATGTTAAAAACATCAATTATTAAATAGCAAAATATTACGTAGCAAGAGAAATTTATGAATTATAAAACAACAAAATATTAAATAGCAGAAATTGAATTAATAATAAATTATACAGTTAGCTAAATGGTTTTCCTCTCTTTGAAATTTATTATATTACTGTATACATTATTTTATTATTTTTAATTACAATTTGAAGAGAATTGTTTATATAATTTTAATAGACGAGTAATTAAATAAGTTGATGTGTGCGCAGTGGTTATACCAGTTTCTGACTTAGAGCGGAGAAGCGTACGAGTTTCCTCTCTCAAATATATGAAAATTATTACACGCTCCCGGGCAACTCTTCGGACTTTTGCCTGAAAGTTGATAAGCATCGGGCACGCGCGTGTTTAACAGCAGGATTGACGTGGGTGCTTTAATTTCTGTTTCCCTTTGCCGAGAGAGACTCTCCACATTTTCTTTCCTCCTCCTCTTCTTGGATATTCTTCGAACATTGCGAGCCCCGTCGTCGTCTTTAATTAAGCGCGTTCGCGATCGATAGTTTCGATTTGGACACAAAGTTCCTCGTAATTGGATGCTCCTCTGCTCGATCTTCCTAGATACTAATTAATTTTTCGCGTACACTCGTACGATGTAGAAAGCGGAAGGCTTCTCTTCCTCCGAGTCGGAGACGATTGAACTTTTTTCCGGGTCGACAATCGATATGTCCGATTCCGCCTCGCCTTTATCCTTAATTGGAAGGTTTTAGCGACGACCGCGCTGAATTATTTTCCATTGTTTCCTCTCCGGGGGAAAAAGGAGGAGAGTGGGGGAGAAGAGAGAAAAAAGCTACGATTCTCTCCGTAATTAACGGTGCGTCTTAACATCCGGACGCGATATCAATGGGATTGACTTTAAACCGGTATAATATCTTCTTTTATCATCAAGATACGCGATTCTCATTTATCTTCGAATAGAAGTACGAACGGAGAAAGATCAATTCGTCGATTGAAACAAAAAATAAAAATGCTTGCAAATATTGCACACACACACACATACGCAATATCTGTACATATAGTCGAAGAGAAAAGAAAAGTCGTCCGCTTATAGTTACAGTGGCTGAGACAAACCTTGGTGTGCCTGGCACCACGCTCGCATCGGCGAATCCGTTCGTACACGTCCAGCGGGCAAATAGAGCGTGTCGTAATACGACGCACGACGACGGCCTATGCGGCCAACGTGTGTGTGCGTCGTAAAGTGGAAACGCGCAAACAGATCGCGTGCATGTCATATACCTGTCGTCGTCACAAACTCGGGTGAGAGAAGGAGCGGAAGGAATATATGCCGCGATATTAAAAGCCGCGGACACCGCGAAACGACGAGGATAATTAAAAATTTGTCCCGCGATGCATAATATCCGTTCTTTAACGTCGTGGCGTTTCCCTTAACCCGCGAGCGTGTTCCGCGACGGTTCTGTTTCAAAATTAAAATAGCAAATACGTAATGAACATTCAGAATTGTAAATTGCGTTTGTTGCGCGGCTCGCGGCGCGCTTTGAATATGCGGGAAAAGGAAAAAAAGAAGAATGTATATTTATTATCCCGCATTATTTGGCTATTTTCACTTCGAAAACGGTATCGTCGCACACAGAGTAATTAATAAATTTATTAATTTATCGTTAATATAATATTGCGTCACAATGTGTGCAATTTAAAATAATGAAATATATTACACACACAATACAGATGATCTAATTAATTCTTTGAATAATTATTTAATGTATTTATTTTATCGATACAAGAGATAGCTCGAACATACACGAGAGAGAGCGAGAGAGAGAGAGACGTAAAACAGTTGCAGTCGCGCATGCAGATTTTAGAATCCCGCGAGTGGGTGGAAACACGTTGAAAGCGCCGGCGAGATTACAGAGAGAATGTAGAACAAGGAGTGGGAAAATGCACCGGACGAGAACTGCCCAACTTTATAAAGTACTTTGATCGGTTAGCTTCTTCGAGGTCCTTCAATTGCGCTTTACGTCATTTGGGTTTAATCATCCATTTCCACTCGAAAGTTATAGAAGAGCGAACGTTTATCTCGGATCATTTTGCGTTCTATTGCTGTGCTTTATAAAGACTCGAGGCCGCGAGTCTTTGGAAGACGACCTCGGTGAAATTTTTACGCGAGAGAAGAAGATCGTTTCCGAGATGTTTGTCACGCGGAAACAAAATAAAAACGAGCAATCGCGCGAGATGATTAGCTTATAACGTTATGAAAATAGGACGTTCATAATTCTCACAAAAAAAAAGAACGCACCCGCACACGCTCGTCCGAGCGTGAGAACTCGTCCGATTACTCGTATTACAATTTTTAACACGCGTCGCGCATTAAACTTACAGGAGAGCGCGCGCGTTTATGTCGCTCGCGCGCATCGAAGAATACGTAATTGATTATATCGAATATCGAGTATAATAATATAAAGCGCGTAATAGATCAATTTGTTTTAAATTCCACACACACACACACGTGTGTGTGTGTGTGTGTGTGTGTGTGTTACATATTTCATGAAACGCTCGATTACAAAAACGAATGTAAAATCATATGACTGAGTAATTTGATATTAATCTCCGGAGATGATTAATGCTTTGCAGATCTCGCAACGCGTAAAGCGCAACGGTGAATATGTGATTAGCACAAAATACAATTTATAATTTATATTTGTAACTGAGAGGTAGTTATATATACACAAAGCCACCGTCACCGTTTGCAAAATACATAGATTGAAGGCACGTGGTATTACAGGAGTAATTATATCTCGCAAAGACACATCCTCGGCTAGATTAAATATAATGGTGCCCCACACACATACATAAATGTAATTCCACCGCATCTATGTGCGCTGTATTTGTTTAATCCCGCAGCGCGCTTTGCGTTTTCAAATTAAAATGGATTTACACATACTCCGTATAATTTTCTTAAAACACGCGTGCTTCTTTTTCCTCGAGAGCTCGGGATCGTAAAAAATTTTACATTTTTAACGCAATTGATTCGATATTTTTCGCCGACTTACGGCGCTGTACAATAGGTCATAATTACCGTTTGTTCTCGACTTTTTTATTTATCTTGTTCTCGTTTTATTTTGTCTCTCCTCTCGTCTATTGCATGCGCTTGCACAGTTTCAGAAACTAATAACGCCATATTGAAGATTTCTCCGCTATCCTCATTTCTATTCTACTCGGGGGCGAAGCGCGCCGCCCGGTAAACCTTGGTAAATTTCTGCCGATCGATCCGCGTCAAGTGGGTCGTGTAGAGTCCGGTCCCGCGGTTTGTTTCAAATCCCCGGGACACCGGGTTCTCTTCTGCCAACCGGATTTGGATTCGAGTTGGCCGATGCGGGTTTCGGCAAGCTCATACCTCCGACCGCGGGACCGCGAGTCCTCGAAATCCGATGAAGGAAAAGCAAAATGTACCGACGAAGTGTATCGAAGTCATTGCATCTGGTGTACACGAGCAATTCCGTGATTTTGACAATCGCAACATCGTTTCAATTTTGCGAACAAATAACGTCTCTGTTGTCTTCGTTACTGAATGTTTCACGTCTGTATATTCTAATTGAAAAAGCATACGCAATATAATGAACTATTTGTTGATTTTAATTTTGCTGTTGAGATCTTTGCTTGGCCAAAAAATTTTGTGTAAATAAATAAATTAATTAATAGACAAACTCGACAAATTTTTCTTGCCGGCCACGCATAACAGCAGAATTTTTTTCTCCGTGCAGAAGAACAAACGCCGTAATAATAAAACTGCTAATTATAGGATAAGAATTTTTTTTGCGAGTAAAAATTACAATTTCGGTCGAGTTCGGGGACGGAAGTGGTTGGACGGGGAGCGCAGTTAAAACGATGTTATTCCGGACGGTAGGATTGATCACGCTTTAAAAGAAAATCCAATAAACGGTTTTGCTCCGCGCGCGCATTTCCGCGACCGCGCGTCTACCTATCTACTTTTCGCAATTTACAATCCGCGCGAAGCGATGACGCTCGTGCGAACGAATACGGAGAGCATCTTAAGAAGCCGTTGGCGCAACGGACTTACGAGCATTATAACTCGTTTGTATCGAGCGATTTTCAAGTATTCCCATCCCTCGGTGATATACATATATAAATTAATGCGACGACCGCGAGCGAACGTTCGGCGCGCAATGTTATAGCGCGGATTTGCTCGTTTGCGTATTTTTCGAGGGGGGAGGGAAGATCGTTATATCCTTTCATGCGCAGTTCGCCACGATAAAAAGGCACTAAGTCCCGGTTTTATTTATCAGACTCTAAAGTCGATATAAAACTTGCGAGTCTCGGGAAACGAGAAAGAATTTCCGCGCCGTCGTGGACGTCGCGCGGAAGTAAGACGTTATTTAGTACGTTTCTCTCTTTGAAGAGAAGTTGCGTAACTGTAGCTGGCAGAAAAAGAATCTCCCCGTGTAACGTTACCCTCTTCAAAACTTTCTTAAGGGATTAGGTCCTCTTTTCTTCTGCCTTTACTTCTGCCGTAACTTCCACTTATCCGACGCATCGAATCAGCATTACTGTAAAAGCGACGATAATGAGCGTAATTGTGCCAACGGCGGAGAAGATCCTCCTCCCGGTAATATCCGGTAATATTTAATAATAGATAAGAAGATTAGCGTCTTAATATAATCGTATGTTAATTTTGCGTATCTTTCCTCTCTATCTTTATTTCTATCTCTTTCTCTCTCTCTATCTCTCTCTCTCTCTCTCTAGGAATTCTTGAAACGAAGTAATTAAGCGTCCAAAATTAATGCCATCTCAAAAGATCATGCGTCGTACTTTTGCAAAAATTAACTTGATCGTACAAACAACGTTTGTCGCGTTATAAAAAAAAAACAAAATAAAAACAATGTTAATGTATTGACTCTATAGAATTTGTTCGAGATGTGCGCTCGTCGACGGGAAAAATCGCGTATATTCAGTTCGAAATCGCACTTACCTCCGGCTTTTCCTCTCTTTCTCTTTCTCTTCCTCGCCATCGTCTGACATTGTTTTATGGCTCGTTGTTCCGCGTGCCCCGAAGAAAATTGTTCACTCGCGCTCGATTTGTCGCGAATACGGCAGCAAAGTATCTCGTATATGATTTTCCAGGAAAGGAACAAACGAAAACTGCTCGACATAAGTCGGGGAATACGGACGACGTCACACGCGCGCGTGCGTACACACACACAAACACATGCGCAAAATTACGAAACGGGATCTCCGGATAACAGCACTTCCCTCCCCATATGTTTGTTCGCAGTTATAATCACGCGACGCTGTAGTCTTAAGATTTTTACTTCCCGAGAGAAAACAGGGGAGGATTTCGCGATCTTTTCTCCGCGCAAGTTTAAATTGAAACTTGACTGCTTATTGATCTTAATCTGCAGCGAAGAGGAGCGTTTCGGATAATCAAGTTCCGAATTTACTTTTGGAAATGATAATACTCTGTTGTTTTTTTTCTCGATTTTTTAGAATTCGAGAGCGTATAAAATCTCTTTATAAAAATCTTGAAGAAGAAACTTGAGAGAGAAGAGATTTTATTTTTAACATTTTTTACAGTATATTTTTTATTTATTTCTTTACGATGCTTTCTTTTTGCGATAAAAAAATTCTGTATTTAATTTGCGTCTTTAATAAAGTTGTTAGTTTTAAATAACGTGTAATTCTCACAGCTGTGAGTTACAAATTATAGACGCGTGGTTCTTGTTAAATATCGCAAAAAAAAAAAGCAGAGAAGTTTGCAACTTTTTTAATCACGTCAATTCTCAGAATTACACTTCGCGTCAAACTTTTACCGAAAAGAAAATCGACTCTGTTCCATCTCGTCAAACAGTGTACGTGTACAAGATGCATCGAGAAGTACCTCCTCCGTACCAGACAACTCTTGGCGGAGACGCTAGTTCACCCCGTTTTGTTATCGGGGTGCATTCATAGTTAATATTGTTGATTTTTCTTCCGTACGATCAAAAAAATTGATCTTCCATCTCATATTCTGACGGTGACACGTGCCACGGACACACGCCACTCGTCTTATTTTCCGAGGCCATCTTGAAGGAAATTGTCTGCCACTCTCGCGCGAACCTGCAGCTTTGTTCCTCTTCCGCGTGCGTAGCTTCGCGCCCGTGTTGTTTACCCGACGGCGAATTCCGCTCTCTTCAATTTTCCGATGTAATAAGGCTCTACGTCGGGGATTTTCCGATTGCCGCGAGAGACGTGCGGCAAAATGATATTTCGAACGTACATCCAGAGACGCGGGACTTTGACACTTGACAAGTGTTTGTGCGCGAGATGTTACTATTGATATATTTTCCCTTCCTTTAGAGAGGAATTTTGTTATATTATTTAATTCGCTTCGCGCGTTGTTTGCTTTTTTTGTCGCAAATTACGTCAATTTAAACGCTCGAAACAATTTCGTTAAAAACAACCGGGGATAGTTAAATTGCATTATTCGACGTTGATCCTCTGAATGTGTCGGATGAGCGAAAATAGATATAGAGACAACATTTAGACGTGCTTGGCTGTTTTGTGGCAATCGCTGACGCGGACGGAATTCGCGTGTCAAGCTGCAATTTCGTTTTTTTTCTGTCGCGACCGTAATCTCACTCGGCCTTTTGGTCGGTGAAATTAAACATTGCGAGGGAGGAAAAAAAATCCAATTCCGCAGTACGTTTGTGCGCAAAAATCTCCCGTCAATCCGCCAGGGTCAATCCTGTCACAACGTGTTTCTCTAGATAACGCACACATTTCTCGACGAACGAAAATATATCACTCACAGTTAAACCTTAGGCATTTTGCGCACGCGACGTTAATTAATTTTCATTACTCGAAATACTTCAACCGCGCAGTTGAAAGTTCGCGATAATTAAGCGGAAAACCAGAAACAATAAGAAATTTTTATTTTTTACTACACTCGTGTCTTTAAACAACAATTTTAATTGTTACGTCTTAATTCGAGCTGTCATTAATATTTCTGTGGGAAAAAATATATATATATATTTTTTATTTTTTATTTTAAAGAAGAACAATTCGAAATATTCAACGTACGAAATCTGGAGTCGTAACTGTTTGTATGAATTCTTTTTTTTTTTTTTTTTTTTTTTTTCAGCATTCAGCGCGCGAGATTAAGAAAAAAAAAAAAAAATAACCGACGGAAAAAAAGCGCTGGATGGAAATCGCGAGAGATGTTTTTCCAGTCATTAGTCGGCCTTCCTTGTGGCTCTCGGTTTCCCGCGCGGCAAGAAAGCGAGGGCGGGGAAAAAGAAATCTGCGCGACAAGAAAGACGTATCGTTAGAGAGACGTCGGTCTCCTCTGGTGTAGGACCGTAAAAGAATCGTGCGCGGGAAAGATTCTCGGGACACATCGCCGACATCCAACGTGCCATCTCTTGTTGCTCGTGTCGTACGTTACGATCGCGTCTCTCTTTCTCTCTCTGTTTGTGTGTATGTGTGTGAGACCTGACGATTTAGCGTGAAGTAAGAAGCATGAGGGACCATTCCGAGAAAACGGGAGGATTACATCCGGGACGGGAAAAAAACGAAGAAGAGTAGAAAAGGAGATAATCGTTCGTGAAGAAGGTGTATCACATACGTAAGAAAAAGTAAATTGCGTTAAGAAAAAAATGTGAGAAAGTGTGCGATTTTTTATGTAATTTATGTAATGTTTGAAACAATCATGTCTTGTATCAGGACGGAAAATCAATTGTTTTTTATATATTACTAGAGTTAAAAGTGACAATATTAACGAAGTATTTCCGAAAACACGAACAGACTTAAGTAGTAAGAGCGAATAAGTAGTATAACATCGTGTTTGTTCAGACACGACGACGACAACGTCTGTACCATATGCGCGTTGAGGCGCGCGACATCTTCCAGGAAAATAGCTTCCCTCTCGAAGAAAACGAGGTTTGCTATTCATGTCAAGACCACCAGTGTCTTCTTTCGATTTCGTCGATTTCGCCGACGACGCCCGTTGTGCGCGCGCGCGAAACAGCCGAGCATTTACCACCGAAAGTGGCGCGGAATCGTCGCGCGCACAGGAATAGCGCACGAATTCCTGAACCGCAATGTCCTCTCCTTTCTTCTGTCTCATCTTTCTTTCTCGCTTCTTTTCTGCAGAAAGAGCCGCGTCGTCCCGTCTCCGTTAAACGTTTCTCTCTCTCTCTCTCTCTCTCTCTCATCGAAACAAAACGCTTATCAGATATCGCCTCGCGCTTTCCGAATCCCGCCAATTCGGAATGGAGAGTCGGCTTATTTGCCCCGGCGTACTAAAGGAGGAAATCAGGCGGGGCGGACAGAAATTATGTGCGCTTTCGGAATACGGACCCGTCGATATTTTGAATTTTCCATTTCTTGCGCGGCGTTACGCTTCGATTTTCTCGCTTATCGGTGCTACGAATTTCCCATTTTGTCGAGCGTTACGCTTCTCCGCGCTCCATCGGTTCTGCTCATCTTATTTCGCACATCTCCGCATCCCCCGATCGGTAATGTAATCTTAATCTTCTAACACGCGATTTTTTTGACGATATTTTTTGTGTAAACATGGAAAAACGCGAAATAATCGCGCGTCGCGATAAAAATTTCGCCCGCATCTGGCGCGCGTGAGTTTAAATTGTTAGTCGAGAACCAACATTTCCATACAGTTTTTTCCGAAATTTCTCAGGGGACTTTTAGATCTCCCCGTCTCGTGTATACATGGTTTTTTTTTTTATTCATTTAGATCCCATAATATTTGCGCGATTTACGCTGATAGTCTAAAAAAAAACTGCATACATTCGCGAAATTAATTACAGTTAATTGCGGACTGAAAATGCGCAAAGCGCACGATGTAAAACGCCAGACAATTTTCCGTATTTTTGTTTTTTACATTTTGCCTTTCCCCGTATTTTTCACATATGTATGTACGGAAATAAATTTTCCGGTAATTCTTACATTCAGCGTCATAATAGCCTGGCGCAATTTCTCGGTTTTATTCTGGCTCATGCATATTTGCGCGAATAATCTTATAACTATAATATTATATCGAGTCACATCGAACGAAATACGAGAAACGCTATTTTGTTTCGTTTGCTGTAACAAAAACAAACAAGAACAAAAAGTTGTTCGCTGAATATTGCATTAATTAACTACTGAATAATGCAAACTCAAAAAAAAAGTTGTTTTACTTTTTTCAACTGAAAAATTTTATGACATTTTTTTACGAGAGCTCCGAGCTTATTAGTTGACGTCACTTAGCCTTTCGCGGCGTGTGCTTTAAATACGACAGGGAAAAAGTAGCCGCTTTTACGATCCCGTTACATTTGCGTGCGTTATGGCGATCCGGTTAACACGAAGGCGCTACTTCCGGCTCGCGCTTCCCACTCTCCTTCTCTCTCTCTTTCCCCGGAGAATTTAATTTTTTACGCGTAACGCTGCGCGTTATGTAATGTCACCTTAGCAAGTCTCGGTAAAAATGCATTAACCCATTACCGCGGATCCTCGTTGCGCGTATCGTGCGCGCAACGGCATATGAAAATTTCATCTCCTGGAGTGTTATTGCTGCTGTCGGTAGCACGTCGACCGAAAAGGCAAAACGCGCTGCGCTCAACGACGACTACGCTGGCTGCCTGCCGCTAGCGTAATCATTATTAACCGTAATTAATTGCGCAGTGTCAATAGCGCGCGCGCAATGCCTACACGTTTAATTATAAACAAGAAAAGGCCGCGGCCGTGATCGATTTAATTATGTTACATCGCCGCCGTCCAGCGGAAATGGCAATCGAGACTAATGCATCGGAAATTGAGTTTCGTCAACGTGCAAAGAGAAATTAAGCGAGAGCGAGTATCTCTAGCCTCGGCCATCCGCGCGCGATAACGTATTCTCGCTTCATCGAAACCGCGACGCTTTTACGTACGATAATGGTCGCTGGCACTTTTTCAATTTTCATTGTTTTCGCGGCCCGTTGAAAGGTCTCGCTAAGCTGGCTCTCATTTTTGTTTTTTTTTTTTTTTTTTTTTTTTTTTTTTTT
>QVOB01012862.1:0-66194 GCA_014839585.1 Pseudomyrmex concolor
TGCGACTCTTTCTCTTATATAGTTATACAATATAGTATACAATAATCTGTTTTATTTAATATTTAACTTGTACATTCCTATTAAGGTGTGCACTTCATCTCATTTTTTTGAATTTCAATTGTTTGAAAAATCGTTGAGAGAATCGTTTGTTATTATAAAAAAATCAAGCTACACACTATCGAAAGAGATCTTAATTTGTTCAATTCGCCTGTCCCGCGTAAGAAGATGAACGAACAGTCGGGCGAGTAAGACGATCGATCGCCAGCTTTCAAGCGGCAAAGCATGTGCGCGGCCCAATAAAAATTTAGAACCTTTTAGTCGTTATACCCGTTGCCCGTCAAGAGCAGACAAATTCGGGAAATTTGCGAGACGGACGACGAACTGCCAGGCAATTTCGCGTCCGCGTGCGCGAGGGCTGTTTTCGGACCTATATATACATCTCAGTCGTTTCGAGAGAGCGAGAGAAAGAGAAAGAGAGAGAGAGAAGGGAGGGAACGGAGTTCAGGGTCGAGGCATACAGGTGGTCCATAACATAACAGTCACTGCGTTTTATCCGGCAGTAAACCGGCGGCAGGCGCGCTCCGGCTCTATGATTTAATACCTCAAACCCTTCCCGCGCCCGACCACCCCCTTACGAACGCCCCTCTTCGGTCGACTACCTTCCCCTCCCGAGCACGCCGGCACCCTGTCTCCCGCCTACCCTCTCGACATTGCATCCGCGTGCTTGCACTAACCCAGTGCCGCGGAATGGCATTATCAGCCGGATGCTTCTATGACTGCATACGGGTTAAATGGCATCGCGGCGGGAAGCCCAAAGGGCACTCTAATTTTGTCGATCTGTCACTCGCCGGCGAGAGTGCGTACTTGCGGACCTGATACGGAGCGGAAGTCGCGTCGCGAAGAACGATAAAATCCGGACATTGCGAAATATTATGTTTTTTTCAAAATATTTGATAAACTGTGACTAATATTTTTTTATAATGACAGAATAATTTGTGTCATCAATGTACATCGAATTGTAATTTGCGCTTCGTAAGAAATGCGCACTTTTATTCGTACGAACGTACGTTTATTAGCGACCGTTTCTTCTAACGTTGAAATTCCATCAAATCAGTTCGGCACTCAGATGCCGTGACAGATTACTCCGCGATAATCAGCATTCGTGACGAGTCACCACTCCTACATCGGCCGATTTAATTACCCTATTATCCTCGCGCGTGGGCTGACTACAAAAACCCAATCTCTCTCTCTCTTCGTGCGGCGTAAATCAAAATGCGCGAAGTCGGGGAGGCAATTCGTAGCCGACCGCTCTCCGCAGTTCTAAACTACCGCGATATCTCCTTCCATCGACGAACCCTAGTACTTTGTTCACGCCTGTATACAGAGACACAACGCATCAGAGACATTTTGCAGTCGGTAAGCCGCATAACTCGAAGCTCGACCACCGCAGAGGCTCCGTAACTCTGTTAATTCATATCCGGAAAGTTGCTCAGGATGGAATGGGAATGGAAGCGAGCGGACAGAAGGGTGGATGTAGAAGGGAGGGGTGGCGAGGGGTTCGAAGAGATGGGCGGAAGACGAGGCGGTACGAGAGGGACCGCAGATGGTGGGTGGTTGGGCCGACTGGATGGACAGAAAGAGAGAAAGAGAGGGCTGGCTCAGCCGGCACGGCCGCTCCGGGGTGGACGAAGCCGGAGGAAAGGGGCGTGGGGGTTGGTTTCCTTGCTTGGCATCGAGGAATCGATACGCCGGTGGGAACCCAGCGCCA
Source organism: Pseudomyrmex concolor (assembly GCA_014839585.1). Classification (NCBI taxonomy): domain Eukaryota; kingdom Metazoa; phylum Arthropoda; class Insecta; order Hymenoptera; family Formicidae; genus Pseudomyrmex; species Pseudomyrmex concolor. Next base: position 1,769 of record QVOB01012862.1, read on the forward strand.
CCAACGCCTCCGACGCCCTACGTCATTGCACCCCAACGACCGAACCCACCTCCGATCCGCTTCGCTCCTGCTTTGCCGCTTTCTCCGCTACAGCTCGTTCAACTTCCAACCCATAACCCACCTATGAGGTCTTCGAGACGCGCAAACCTCATTGCTCTTACACGCGCGTCTTCGATCCGCCGGATGTTTCATGTCGTACGCGAAATGCTCCGGAATCACCTAAATTGCGCGCAAGAACGTGCACTCGAGACTCGCAAAGAGAAAAATAATGTGTGCTGAGAGGATTGTTTTTTTGTGACACAAGAGAAATTATAAATCTTGGATTAAGAGCACGCTTTAATGAGTGTCGCGATAGGAGTATCGCGATATTTAAATATCAACAAAAGCAGTGTTTTTCTCTTTTTCTCTCTCTCTGCGAATTTATTAAAGTCATAATTTAACACGCGTGATAATATCATCTACTTATCTTTGCGAGACAAGTTTAGCGCATGAATGAATTCTTTTATATAGAAGCAAATTTTTGTCATCTGTAAATATTTCCTGTAATGCGCGTACAAAATGCATCGAAGATAAGGTGAAATCGAGTTGGTGCATTAACATCGTGTTCGGAATCTCGAATGCCTCTCGGCCTAACGGCAGCCGCGGCGTCTTGTCGGGGAATAATTATTAATTTATGCAATTGCGTGCATCATTGGACGTGCAAGGTAGTTACGTGCAGCCGGGTACTTCCTCGCATGCAATTTTAAAATCCATCGAGAGCCCCAGAGGGGTCTCTCGGCACAGGATAACCCCGAGGAGAAAGAAAGACGGACGGAAACGAAGAAGGAGAGTGGAGGGCGGGGGAAGAAAGACGGGAGAAAGAGGAACAGAGAGAAGGAGAGTTAAAGAGACATCGAAATGACACGGCGAGCTAAACTTCTGGCACTTCTCGATGCTAATGCCGCATTCGCGAGCGTGGTAAACGTCAGGGCTTTGCGAGAAACTTGATGTCCCTTGTGGATTTTGTAACCGCGAGAAGAGAGAGTCGCGACTTCGCGTCTTCTTTCAGTTATTCAAATTGTATTCGTCTGTCCTGTCTGGCCCGCGATGCTTCCGCTTATTCTTTACGCCTCGCTTCGCATTTCGCAAAATCCCCGCCATCAACGTAAAGGTAACGCGACGTGGCGCGCGAAGATAAATTTCAGATTTCGAATAATTCTCAGTCCGATCGGATCTCGTCGAATTAATGTCGCGCGGCGTCACAGCGAGAATATGAAAGCGCGAAACGCGCATTCAGCGAGGTTTCATCACCCGCGAGATTAAAGCCAATGCGCGTAATTAAAAAATATATTTGCTCTGCGCTGCACAGTTTTGTGTGTGTGTGTGTGTGTGTGTGTGTGTGTGTGTATGTGCACGCCGGTATAATCACTCGCGAATATAATGATTTAGCGAGCCTGAAACGTAGCGACAGAGTATTGTCGATTTATTCGGCCACTTTTATTGGATCGATCGCGCAGTGTCACGTTAATTAGAAACTACTGCGTATCAGGCGGAATCGCGTGTTACCTGTCGCGCGCGCGAATCAACGCGCCGGCGATGCGCAGATTAATTAACGCACGGACGCGCGATTTAATTTCGCTCGCGCTATCAACCCCGGCTTGATGCGCGGGAGAAATTTCACCCGAGTGAGTGCGAATTTAGTCGATATACACCCACGCGATTCGCGGTCGCGCCGCGCCGAAATAAATATTTACAATGAGCGTAAAATAAACGCGCCAACTCCCCCCCTCCCCGTCTCCTTCCCACCCCCAAAATCGATTTGCACGAGACGGAAACTCGTTTGTGGATTTACGACGGCAATGCTGGATGACGCGAAGTTGAGAACCGTCTCGCCTACGGGCGGTAAGGGACGAATTGGTCCGCGAATTGGCTTTGACCCAGTCGTAAAAGTAATGGAACGCGATGCTGCGCCGACCGCCGGCTAAATAGCATGTAATAGCAAACGGCGGCTATACCACGAATGAAACACGTATATACCACCCAATGCCAGCCGCGTCATCGCTGTCCGGTAAACAACAGAGAATCGCTAATTAATACCTTGTCTTCCGTCACAATTTGCTTTGCGTTCAACCGTCTCGGCATTACGACAGTCGCGTGACAACTCTATTTATACGGTGGAATAACGACTGTCGAGTCACGTTCTCAAACGAGTTTACGCCATCCTCTGCGTACGGGAGTTATTACGGTCTATACGATACCGGTGATTAGCGGGAAAATAATTAGAACGCGAAATAGAATTAATCTCCTTCCCCTCCCGACGCGTAATAGAAAATTTATGACAGTTTATCATAAGGTTTGTCATAATTTGTAAGATTATATAGAAGTTCGTTTTTTTTTGTTTTTTTTTTTTTTGTTTTACACTCTCTTCCCGAGTTTTCCTCCTTTATTTCTCGATGAAGCAAATAATCGACTAGTAATCCCAGCGTAATGTTGCAGTCGCGTGAGAGTTGCGATTTTCATTACGTAGTCGCTAGAGCTCCTTTATGTCCTCGTCACACGTGTCCTATAACGGGAGTCTCGCATTTCTCATTTATGCGGCAAACGCCCACGGCGTGTCCTTTCGGCCGGCCATCTTGAGAACACCTGGCCTTTCGTAACCTACTAAGTCACCGCGCGGTCGCCTTTTTCTTTGCGTTCTACGAATAGAAGCTCTATAGTCAGCTCGCACAAAACTAGAGAAAAAAAAAAGAATATAAAACCGAAAGAGAGAACGACGTGTAACATGATGATGACTACGTAGCGGATCAAATAATCCATCTTTTCACGCGGCTACAGCGACGTGTACATCGGAAACAAATTTTTTTTTCTGTTAACGTATCACATGTTCGTTGAAAAAAAAAATCTATTACTTACTATACAGCCCGTCATCGCATCGGTTCGGCGCAATTGACGAAAAGATCATCGCGCACTTACCTGAAACATAGACAAAACAAAAACAATTATTTAAAAACCAAAATCAATTTCTAAAGAGCGAAGCGCGCACGCAATTCGTCGGTCTCGCCGAGCCATCCGTAATAACGACATCGACAGACGCGCGAGAGTGGAAAGATCGGTCGTCGAAACGGCAAATCGATATGTCGTCGATACGACATGACGAGCGTGTATTGTCGCGTCGAAAACGGTACGTTTGCACATTCGCATACGCACGTGCACGTTCGCGCCAATTTGGCAGCGTCCGCGAGCGCACCCTTGTTATATTCGTTTGCGCTCGCTTCGCTTGTGCAGATGTAAGTGCATATATATGTGTGTGCGTGTGTGTGTGTGTTTGTGTACGCACACGAGCGCGCGGTCGGTGGCATACATCATTGTGCGACTAATTTCCGTGATAAATATTTTACGGACGGCCATTACGCGGAGACCGGCGTGTTCGCGCGATATAAACTATGGATGACTGCGGCGACGACTGCAACGTCCGCGGGGAGGGCAAATAGTATCCACGAAGGGACAGGAATAGAGACGCGATAGGGCGTAAAGGGAAAAGCTTCACGCCCGTAAAATTCATCCGACCGCGCCATGACGCGGTGTGTCTTGGTGAACGATAGTATATTCATTAACTTTTTCCCTCGAAGCGCCGCATGTCAATGCAATATATTGTACACGGGGAAAAAATATATTTCCATTTTTTTTGCATATATATATTTTTCATATAAATATCGCTTCTAATATGACGTAAAGCTCTCTGTGGATAAAAAAAAAAAAATATATATATATATATCACGAGACTGTCAGAAATGAGAGTTAAATAATGATTTGTAATCTGAAATTTCGAAGTTACGTGTATGTAATACAAATGTTAAAAATCTTTGTCTTTCTCTCAGTTACTGTCAATTATCAAAGTGTGACTGTGTGCGGTTTCTCAATACACACACGCGCGATTTTATTTATTCTTTCTGTTGTCTCGTTTTGCAATACTTTTGTCGCGAGCAGAACGGAATTCAAGATGAATAGGAATCCTCCAGACAATATCGGTGTATCAATAAAACATCTAAATGTCGTCACTAAATACACAGCGACTTTTCATGTCGACGAGATGCAAACATGCGAAACGGATGAAAAAAAAAAAAGACGCTTGGACAAGTGGCTCACCTCGAGACACTCCGACGACAGGTGAATTCACGTATAATACCGAGAGATGACTAAAAAGGTGGCCGGGCCCATATACGCACGTCGTTAAGCATGCGCCTATCGCCTCTTAAAAAGGCCGGGCATTCAAAGCGGGATTACCGCGACGAATCATTGACTATTCAGGTGTTCGCTCCGCAAGCAGGTGGTACACCCTGAACTCTCTCCGCGTCTGCGACATTTCGTCAAGGGGCGGCGAACTAGTCGTAGGAAAACTTAAATTGCGCTCGTGTTCGAGCTATACAGCTCGATGCTTCGATGAGTCACCGGACGCGTTTCTCGCGCAGAGCAATGAAATTGTCTCTCGGTTCCATCATTCGTCCGGGTTTTTGCTCGCTCGGCGCCGCAATGGTGTCGTTGACGTTGCCACGCGTCTATATAGATTACGCGGCGCTAATTACGGTGGCAACGCAAGCGCACGATGACCGAATAACGTCCGGTTAAATTAGACGAACTGTTGACTCGTCGTAACGGCCGAATTGCGCTCCTAAAAACGTTTGGCACTCGTTGCGGACGCGCGCGCGATTGTCGTAAAAGAATAAGTCTGTCGAGCGAACGGAGAGCGACGTTGCGGATTATAACGGGACTCATCGAGTAAAAGAAGAGACGTTCGCGCGCGAATCCAACGCCCCGTTGAGTGTTATACCATCGCGGACACGCCGCGCGGCATCAAAGTGAAATCAAATTTATTGCCCCGACTGTCCGGGAAGGTCCCTGACGAAACTTAAATTAGCCCGACTTAGCGCGGAGAATTCGGGAAGCGGTCGGGCTTGAAAATTTACGTCGCCGGCGACGCGGAAGGAGGGCAGAAATAACGCGGGCGATGCTGCGTGCCGCGGAAATCATTTTTCCAGCCCGTCGAATTTAACGCGCCGCTTACCCCGTTTAAGAGCGATAGCTGATAGCGCGGAAGGCCGAGGTATACGGTCGCCGAAAAAGAGAATCGAGGAAGGGCCAACGGTCGGGGCAAGAATTGGCGAATGAGACCGAAGAAAACAGGATCGTTCCCGGAGCGAGCGAAGAGGAATAACGAAGCAATCGGGAGAAAGAAAGCACGGGGAAAAGCCATGCAGCAATTGGATGAAACAGTAATTGAGTTCTTATCGCGCACGTCGTACGCAATCGAGTGGCAAAGTATCTCCCTCCCTTCCCGTTCCCTCCGCTTCTCGAACTATTTCTGTGTAGACAATATTATTAACGTTCACGTGTGCGTTCAGTGTTCTGGTGGAAAGCGTGGATAAAATGATGTTACACATTTTCCACACACGTGTAACGTAATCGTACTACAAGATTCTTTTTGTTTTCAAAGTTACGTGGAAATAATTTCCTCGTTGTTCGAGTCCTCCTCCTCGCTATAAGTGACAACTTGTGCTTTAACATTGAATATATCTATAATCGCATATTAAATTACAAGTTCGATATTCATTCTTATCGTCTACAAGATCGCAAATATACATATAGTCGTTTATTATAGAGTAAAAGTTAACGCGACTAAGTAATGAGATTGTGTGTGTGTAAAACATAACTCGAAAGTTTCTTTCTTGTCTCTCCTCTACTTCCCTTTCCGATCGAGACCGATACGCGTGGGTGTATAATTGTCTTGACAAGAATAGGTGAACTTGACTCCAGAACAGGAAGAAACTCACGGTAGAATCGTGTCACGGACGTGAGAGACGCGCGGCCCAACTTCTTGATCGCGGAACCTTGAGATCTACCCATGAAAGTTTCGCGGCGATCAATCGCGAGATTATATTACGGGTGAGAAAAGCGAAAAAAAATGGTAGGAAAAAAAACTCGATATGTAACGATAATTATTTTAAACGACGCGCAATCGCCACGATCAACAAACGCGCGATATTATATCATTTATTGTTAGATGACGGGGTCAAATGGATAATCACCGGGGATATCTTCGACGCAATCGTATTCAAGTAATTCGCGATGTGATTGACATTTTTTTTCCTTCGAAGATGGAGATTTGTTACTAATCGATAAACGCGCTGCGTGAAGTCGATTAAATCTACACGATTGCGATGCAGGCGTCAGGTGTAATTTATAAAACGAGCGCGCGCAGAGAGACGGACGAAATCTTCTTGACGCAAAAAAAAAAAAACGACTTCGCGACGCCGCTGTCATCGGTAATATATTCCGGTGCGAAGAAAACGAGTTTCCGAGCAAGTTACTCCTGTCGAAGCGCGCGCTGTAACGGGGACAAGCGCGATATTAAATATGGGTCTCGGGAGGGAGGGAGAGCGAAGCCCCCGAAGTCGCACCTGCGGGTGGCTTCTTCTCCCCTCTCCCCCTCATCGGCCGGTTCGGTTGGCAAAGCAGGGATTACCCGTGCTAAGAGGACGTGCGGGGCTTCGCGCCTCATCGTCTGGAAAATGGCTTACTGCTTACATTTACCTACCACTTGCACCCTCTGGCCGTATCCGACGACACTCTATACGCGCGTCTCCCTCCTCACTCAAGCGATCCTCGAGACACCTTTTGTCGCGCGCCACGCCGAGGGTACAAATAATCTCTCGACACGTCGCTTCTTCTCCGCGAGATAATAACAAATGTACATACATTTTTGCAAAAAACTTGTGCGCGCGAGTCTATACGAGCCTTGAGAAATTCAATCGCTTATTTTTAAAAAGTCTGCAGTTACAATAATCGAGTGACTGATATCTAAAAACAAAAAAAAGCCTCAGCTTTATTTCCGAATAATTCATAAATTTGAATATCAACAATTGTAACAATAGAGAACTGAATCGGAACTCGATAAAATTCCTCTCACAACGCTGTCAGATGCAACAATTCGCGGAAAATTATATCGCCAGATCGATACGTCGTAATAATTTCGCGCGCATGATCTTTATTATTCCAATAAAAAAATATCCCGTCATGGATATTTTTTATTAATATAATAAATCCTTCAACCCGAGAACAAGACAGATGTCAACATATCGACCGCTAGAACTTACAAAATATGTTCCTTCGAAGAGAAAAAAAACATACAGCATACGTTCACCCTCGTTCGCGATGCGCACGCCATTACGTAATATCGGGAGGACATCCTCGAAGCGCATTCGCGCCGACCGAGCGGGAGGAGTGATTTATGCGCCCTTTCTCGGGTATAAGGAAGAGAGACGGAAGTGCGGAATATTGGTCTTCCTATTCCCGCAGGAAGAGCTATCCGGGGACTGCTCCTTAACTCCACTCGAGTTGGCTTCACCGCCGCGTTACGATTCCGACGACCCTCTCCCCGTTCACTTACACTCCGTGAACGAGTCCGCGACGCCGAAATCGTTCCTCCTCTCGTCTTCTTTGCACGAGCGAGCGAGCGAGCGACCATTACCGCGTGTGCTTCATAAAGCTCGGACCACTTCGCCGCTTGAGCGGAGCATTAAAGCGTCGATCGTCTTCCCTTGAGGCTTTTCCCACGATTTCCCGTGTTCGCAGTGGCAGTTGAAAATTTCGGTTAGCGTGTACGTACACTACATACACGAACGAGGAGACGTTCGAACGTTCTCTCGTTCTTTCCGCAACGGATGAATCCACGTTGCGACTGTTTTACGTCTTTAAAAGATCTTCGCGGAATTTCGAGACGATTTCCGGGTCGACATAAAGATGTGTTTTAAGATTGCGTTCGAGATATAAACGTGGAAATCTCGGTAAGAACGCACACTACTTCTCGAAAGAAAGTAAGAGAACCGGTTTAAAAGCTTTCAGGTACGAGCAAAAAAACTTGATAATACATTTATGGCTCGACACAATGCTGCTTTAAATACGTACTTTATGTGAAATTCCTTTCGGCGCTTCTTAACTCGTCATCGCGCTACAAATCTCTTGGCGTCGCTTCTACGGAATCCGAGATATCCGAGATCTACGATGGCGCGCAATTTCGACGAGTCTTTCCCTTCCCCATGAGGTTGACGGCGGGGAGACGTAGGTGAATCGTGCGGAGTCGGTGTTCCGCGATAATATGTAAATATTCCGTTATCTCCGTCGGCGCGGCGGCCCCAACCAAGTTTTCGGGCAAGGGGGACGAAGATCGGAGTGGAATCAGGGGGCGATTATTCGAAGCGCGTAGTAACTCGTGCAATTACGCAGCTTACGACAAATCGATAGCTTTTAATTACACTCGGGGATATTTACGGGGGTCTCAACCCCCCCGTCGCCCTCTTCAACCATCCGGGCTTTCTCTCGCGCGAAGCGATAGATACCTACCGTTTTATATTTCTTTATATAAAAGTGTTATCAGTTGAAAATATTTAAACGCGTTAGTATTTTATTTAACAAAGATCTACGTTTGTAATTTTCTTTTCGCGCAATTTCTTTTATAAATTCTATTTTATTCGTATTCTGAATCGAGGAAAAATAATATATTTTGATACAAATGTCGATTAGAGTCTATAAGGACAATGTTACTAAGGGATATTAAGGGATACTAAGGGAGAAAGAAAGAATATCGTTATGCAACATTTACTGGACACGTGCGTAATTAAGATTTTAACGGAGCGCAAAGTGTGGAAACGATCATGTGGAAGACAAGTCGTTCGGTCGAGTGTTGAAACGAAGATGCACCTCGAAAGAGAGGAAGCGAAAGAAGAAGCCGGCGATACGGTAGCGGACTTGGTCGTCGGAAGCTGCTCCTTTCTCCGCAGAATTGCGGTGGAAGAAGCGGGGAAAATGATTAGTTATTAAAATGCCGATAATTATATATAATCAAGCTTCGGGGAGTGTCCTACGCATACGCTTACCGTGAATGCACGAGGTCTAGGAAAACGACTCTCTTTCTTTCTTCCGCACATTCTTCGTCCTTTCCTCGCTTGAGTCGATGGTTGCTCGCTCGTCGGTCGGTGGTTGGCGCAAAACGGTAGGACGAGCAAGATAGCGGGAGCGAGAAGAAGCGAAAGCGGAGTGGGACGACGAATACGCGCGTATTATAAAAAGCCCCTAATAACTGTTATCCACGATCTCGACGAGCCAGCAGAAGCACCGAGAGAAGCGAAAAAAAAGAGAGACAGAGACAGACAGACAGACAGACAGAGAGAGAGAGAGAGAGAGAGAGAGAGAGAAAATAGAAGTCGCTACTCGATCTAGGAGGCGGATCGTGATGGATAATGACTTCGAGGACGAATCGAAGACCTTACGCGATTTTGATGGTCGCGAAGTGTTCTTGATACACTAAATCACACAGCTCGCGCGAAAAGAGCATGACGAACAAGATGGCAAAATCTCGATCGAGTGATCGCGGAAACATAGGAGTCTAATTTCTGAAACACGTTGTAAAGGTGCAATTTTATTCATATCATGCTATATGCATATGTAACTTTCGCAGAAACGGTATAATTTAATTAAACAAAATGAATTAAGTAATTAAATTCAATAGCTTCTAAATCGGTAATCGAGATCGGGAATAGTAGCGTCGTCGTATTTCACACGTCGCTGAAGCTATTTGCAACAGGCTTAAGGCGAACTAATATCAATAAATTCATTCGGTCGAACAATCGATAAGTCACGTGCCTAGAATATGTTACGACCAGTGTGTAGGTACATCTCGCGCTTATGCCATTAATTTGCAATTAAGAGAGCACTCATTGTCAGTATTATATATTTATAAATCACGTTAACAATTTACCTTTTCCATTTGAATATCTTTCAATATTAAAATCTCACGAAGTACAAAAATATATTATTTTCAATTAAATATCCACAATGTACTAATGAAAAAGAGATTAATTTGTTTTTGGATTTAATAACACTTAATTTAACTCATTATATACACAAATCTGATTAATTAAATACGAAACTGTACAGAATTTTATTGTTCATCGATCGTATTTTCCTATACTTTTTCCGCGGCGCGGCATTGTCTCGCGATGATCGATAAGCGCGGCAAAAAAAATATGCGCGATCGCGGTCGATGAGGCCAGCGGTAGGTGGAGTCTAAATGCGTGCGGATATACGATAACGGCGCGAATCCTGTGAATGGAGGGGCATAGAGGAACCGCGTCAATGAGCCGCGGCCATCAAACTGGTCAGGCACGTATCGCTACTACGGTGGGCCCCCGATGATTTACAACGTGTCGCGCGCGCGCGACGAGTGAGAGAGAGTCGTGAACCGAGCGAGCAGGGGTCAAATCGCAGGCTTGCTCGTTCATATACGACCGGCATTTACGTCGTTCGCTCTCGTCGCGGCCCGTCAGCGAAATTACGTATCGAAATAGACCCTTGTGAATCCGCTACACTCGATCGATGCACATGTGCGCGGCGGATTCTGAATGTAATAGCTCCATAACTTTTTTTTCCCGGTGTCGCGCTTTTAAAGCGCATTACGTAAAAGGCGAAATGGTTGAAGCGTCTTGAAATCGCACAGCCGGTCGTATATACAAACGAGCTATTGTCGTTCGCGCAATTTTTAACATTCCAAAACATCAGACTGTAAATAATAAATAAATTCCCGTCGGCATTTAGGAAGTCGCCGCGCCTATTCCGAGCGATGAGATACCGATTGTGTCTGGCGTGTATTAATTTTCTCCGATGCATTATAATAACGGGAGCTGCTGCCGCTCATTGTCCAGCCTCCGTCGTCCACAGGGTTTGCCGTGTAACGATCGTCCAGTCGAGATAACCGCCGTGCCGTCCGCGCCACCGTCCTCTAATTACGCGGAAATTAATTATAAGCGCATTACAGCCTGGCACTCTTCTCTTTTTTCTTTCATTCAGCTTTTTTCCATGAGCGTTTCTCCGAGAACGCTGGCACGGTGCGGTGGTAAATGGCAGCGCGGCGGATCTAGCGGATTTTCGCGGATATTTTGCCTTGCTTTCTATCCGCGCGCAAAATTTTATTACTCCGAGTTTCTTTTATGCGGAAGTGGTGCGCGCCGCGCGCGATTTTACTTCGTAATCGATTGACAGCTACAATCGGAGTAAAATATCGGAACGTTCGCACGGAGTCGTAATCGCCGTCGAAAATTCTCGTCGAGTCACCGATTGCGCAACGGATCGCAAACAGAGAGGAAACGGAAACAAGAGCAACGGAACGGATACACCATAATGATCGGGCAGAGCGAAGATTCAGCGCGTTGCGCAACAGCGGAAGCAGCGCGGAGGAAGACTTTCGTATTCGCGGAGAGATAAGCTCGCGAGCAAAACCAGTTTGCGCTTCTCCGTGCGCGATAAGTTGTGTACAGCAACGATCTTTAATTTTTGCATTCATTATGCGCGCAAGGAACAGCAGCAGCTGCCTCGCTCTTTCTTTCTCTCTCTTTTCGCGCGCAAACGAGAGATCTCGAATGACCTTCGATCCCTGCCGCACGTAGGCTGTGATTCATGTGCAAAATGCAAAATGCGTACATATCTAGCGTTACTTCTACACCGCGCATCCGCGGTTTAATATTGCACATTCGTCGCAGAATGCGATTTTTATCCGCGAAGGTGAGCAGTTCCTGATGATCTCTTTTAACGGTTTCTTGCCTATTTATCAATTTTCACACGCACACGGTGATGTTTAGGAAGCATTCTAATACGCAGCAAATAGGAATATTTTATATCGCGCGAGAATAAAAGAAACCGATAAAAGTAAAAGTGAAATTATAATCAAAGCTCGTCATCTTTTTTCGTGTGTGTAAAAGAAACTGAAATATCCATTTGCATCAATATCTTCGCGTACGCTTCACCTTCGTCTAGCATTCCTCCGGGCCTGTCTTTCTCCGTTCGGTCGCCGAGAGAGATCCGGAATCTAAAACCGTCATCGTGCATTCAACAAAGCAGACCGTAGACGATGTACGGGCAAGCAACGGAGAAAGAAACGAAGAAGGGAAACGAAACAAGACGAACGGAGAGAGCTTTCGAAGGAAGGCAGACGGAGAGCGAAAGGAGCTGAGAGAGAGAGAAAGAGAGAGAAAGAGAGAGCGAGAAAGAGATAGATAGTGCCAAGATAGGTCGACTGCCGCCGTCAAAACTGGTAGGCCTTGAGGAATTATGCGAACTATTCTTGCCAGTTTGTCCGCCGTGAATTTACGAACGGCGCGATGACGCGCAGCAGCCGCCGAGTCCTACCCTGGGCGTGACCGAACGGGGGATCGAGGTAAGATCCTTCGAGATTATCCATCCTGCCCGTCCTCCACGTAGGATCGACCGCTCTCATCTCTCCTCTTCCTCCCGCGCGATGTAAACACTTGCCGAGAAACACAGGCTGAGTGTTCCTTAATTTATGCGCACGCGCGGCGATGTTGAGAAGCACATCAATCGGGAGCGCGAGGCGCGGATGAGAAGTTTTGACAAATTTTTAAATATTCCCGAAAATGCGCGTCGTCAGGTTCGTGTGTACAACGCCATAAGTTCCGGCGCTTCCCGGAATTATTTTAGTCACGATCGAATATCCTTTAGTGCGCGATGAGCGCGCGAATAATTGATTAACTAATAAACGCGAGCATCGCACAAGCCTCGATCACTTCGCAGTTACGATCGATTGCCCTCTAGCTTCTTCATGCGGCGCAGCGACGATGAGAATCAATTACCGCCCCTTTCGCTACCCACGAACTCATTTCCTGCTCGCGATGAGCGAAGCCTCTTCTACCCGCGAGGCGATTTATCTGCGATAGTAGTGAGTCCCGTCGTGATTCTCTCTCTCTCTCTCTCTCTCCCTCTGCGGGATCTATTTTGCGCAGCGCGAGAAGGGAACTTTGTACCACAATGTTCTCTTTTGCCTCTCTCGTACGCCTCGTATTGCGCAATGCGGTCTTGACATCGCGCGGAATAAATGACCGGCGTTAGCTCCGACGGTTGCGTATGCAGAAACGCGTCCGGATCTCACGTAGTCCGATCTCACTTCCCGCAAGACGACGCCGTGTCATCTTTGTCCTCCGCTTCATCGAACAAAACATTCGTTTGCTAACGAAGAGATCGTCCGAGGCCGATCCCGCCGAGCCACACTCCGTGGGAGTTGATCTCAGCTGCGCGTTCACCTGCCACACACGGCTATTTTACATCGAACATTACGTCAGCGAACCGATCTATCAAGCGGAGAGACCTGAATGTCTCCGATACGATCAGCAAACTCGACACCGCGTTGTTTGAAATATCATCGTAAAAAAAAGTCTCTTCTCTCCGGGTTTCTCTGCATCTTACCGTCATCTTTATTCGCGTCCGTAACTTTTTTTCTTTTAAATACAATTCCTCCCAAAACAAAATGTCGATTTCTTTTTTGGAAGGGTGGAAAGATCACTCGCGCGAATGCAACACGGCGCGTTCAAAATGTTAAACAGAAGTGAAGAAACCAACGAGAACAGTCCATGAGGAAGGGACGCGGGAATATGCCATCGCGTGAATTCTAAAATGCGTTCGGCGAATGAGCGACTCATTTCTACCTTATGCATTCCTTCGGTCTTCCAGCCTTCACTTTTTCCCCCCGTTCTTCACCGTAAGCTTCCATAGATCCTACACAATACGCCGTTTCGAGCGAACGCGCGCGCTCTGCCAGATGGTCGGGAGTGCAGTGTGTCGTTTTGTGTGTCGCGAGCGACTGTCGAGAATTTGAATGAAATTTCGATACACGACGGAATTCGAATCGCCAAACCTCGGCGATCTTGAGAGCAGTCGTCAAGACGAGATTGATGACACGAAATTTCTTTCGCGCTGAGATTTCTCTCTCTCTCTCTCTCTCTCTCTCTCTCTCTCTAATCGAATCGTGTACAGTAATTTATTAATATTTACCAAAAAAAAATATATATATATCAAGAGAGACACATGCGAGTAAAACGGGAAATATGTGCGCACGAGATAACACCCTAACATGCGAAAAGTCCAATCCACGGATCGATCGAACGAAAAAGCGACGTGACAGAATAATTCAGAGAATTCTCGGACGGACCGCGATTTTTCCATTTCTCGTCACTCGCGTGAGATCCTGAGATTCCGGAATCGTGTCCGTCGCAATTATTTCTCTTCCCCTCTCGTCTCGACAATTTCCTTCTCTCTTTCTTTCCCGGCCGTTATCATGTAGCGCGTTGCGCACCCGGACAGCAATTTTCTATTCCCGGCTCGCGCGCGACCGATCGTCGACAAAGAGAAACAGCTCATGAAATATTACGCGACGCCGGAATATATTCCCGTGCACGCAGCTCTCCCTTTGATCAGGATCCAGGAAAATCGCCCGTTCCGTTTCCCAAGGGACAGAGATGGACCACCGCGAGCCTCAGACGATGCGGCGTTATATCGTTTCGATATCCTCTCTCGACCGGACGCGACCTGCGCGATCTCTTTCTTTTCCTCGCGCGTTTATTTCCATTCCTTATCTCGCTTTCTCCGCGCGGTTCGGGTCATACCTTATGTATGACGTGCCGTTCCGTCGTCCTCCGTCGGCGCGATGAGACGGACGTCGGTCGCTCGTTTGGTATTCGGCACTGACCACTCGCCACTTTCGTTGCGGATCTGGCCCCGTCCCGGGATCTCGCGTGGGAAGAGCTATACGTGGTCCATACACCTCTCTTCTCCAGCGTACGTGTGTATTCATGTCGCGCATGAAGAAAATTTTCCCCGTAATGGTCTACTCGCGCGGATAGCAAAACCATGACGCGCTCGTGGTGGAATCACTTGAATAAAAAGCGAACGAGTGAAATACGAGCGATAAGTTCGATTACGTACGTAAGTCATTAACGGCAACGTATTTATTTATACAATATTGTGCGTGTGAATTTCGTAAAAGTGTATGTTATATCTTATTACCACTTGAACTCTTCAATCACACCGATAAGATTACTTCGGCATGCGATATAAATATTTTTGTAACAGCAAATAAATAAAACCGATTCGCTGCAATAAATAACTTGCGTAAATAGGTGTTTGCCGAGATAGTTGCAAAATTACTCAATGTTCCATTAAATTAATTAAAATTTTATTGATGTACGCGAGATCGTGAGTTACGCAACTGTTTTTCGGAAAACACTTCCGCGATGATTTTCTCACAGAAAAGACGAGGAAAGGAGATCGTATCCTGAAACGATGATGATACCCCCACGTTGTATATATACCTTGCGTCTAATCAACTCTTTAACAGGCTCTCTCGCGCATAAGGCGATTACGTCGCTTATTAAGTTGCACGATTCATACCGCGGAATCGCGACATCGCGGCGGTCGGGAATCGCCGTGATAGATGTCATTAAACCGGTTGTCCGGCCTGCGCGCGCGCGTCTTTCCAAGTTTATATTCTGTCGGGCAAACGACGCTAATTGTACGATAAATTGTCCGTTAAGTATTCGTTTTCTTTCTTGCGAGGATCACCAGCGCGCGATGTGCTGGCCACGTCGTTGAGATGGGACGTTTATGTTCGCGAAGGTATACCGCGAGAGCGTCAGATAGATAAGAGGGATCATTAAGTCTTTTATGGAACTGATAATTCTCCCGGCAGCGGCTGGAAACTTTGAATCGTCTCCGGAGCGTAGAATCCTATCGATTATCGCGCTGGAACTTATCTCTCCTCATCCTCCGTTTCCTAATGTCTAATTAAATCTCCCGGAGTTATCGAGCTCGCGCGCGATGACGTTAGCGCACGCAGTACGCAATAATTAGAGTCTGATCGTTTAATTATACACCATTCGAGCGGTTGGGAAATGGATCGGGTAAACTATATCCTAATAAACGAGATACCGAGAAACGGAACGACACGAAGTAGATGCGAGAAATATCGATATTTTCCTGACAATCGCGAAACACTGTGTGTGTTTTCGATGTAAAGTAAAGATTGAAAACAGAAAGATTGCCGAGGCATTTTAATGAAACATCATGTCTCTTCACTTTCGAGATCTTTCCGTTGCTCCGATCACGAAACGCGCAACGTTCAAGCGGCGAATCGTCCGAATAAAGACGGCGAGTTACAAAAGACGCCGAATCGGAATCCGTTTCGCTTTATGAACTATATCGGCTGCTTGCGACGCGGCGTCGTTTCAACTCGTGTATTGGAATTCGAGAGAGTCCTTAAACCGATCCCCGTGTGTGGGAGCAACTTCGGTGACGGAGAAAAGAGAGAAGAAACGTCTCCACACACTCGTGCGAGACGCATGCACGCACGCACGCATAAAACACGCGACTCCTTCTTTCGCTCGGTTTCACCGATAAGTAAAACAAAACGCGATCGATTCGATGTGCGGAACAACAAGGGCAACAACGATATATGAGAAGGTGGGAGGCCGAACGGTGAACCGAACGAAGGACTCCGCGATTCGAGGAGGGCATTCGCCTCCCCATAAATCACATTAATAAACCGCGCCGCCTTGCGACTGGCTGCATACATCCTATCCAGCGCGCCGGATAAGACTCTCTCTCCCACCTTCGTACGCGAGAGCGCACTGCGCTATTCTCGCTTGAATATGCTTATTCTTCTTCCCGCTCTCGTTCCCTCGCGCGCGTTCCGTTTCGCGATCGCCTTCCTTTCTCTCCTTTTCATCGTCCACCGATAGCCCTACCGATGTCTTAATCGCGCACTGTGTTTCTCTCTCTCTCTCTCCCTCCTCCCGCACTTAAATTATGACGTCTGCTTAATTGTAAGATATCAAGATAAGGCGATCACGAAATTGCTTTACAACCTCGACGCGAGGTTAACTGCGGCATTTATACGTTCGAGATGATGCCGTTAGAGTCTCTGAGAGCGAGACGGATCCTCGCGGAATGAATTTATTTGTTAACACGGTAGTTAGGAAAACGTTCGTTTTTACCGCCTCCGAAACTACATTTGCTTTTCACATGTGCAATAATGAGAGGGAACATGTAATGACTTTTTATCGGATTTTTTTTCCTCGTATTTCGCTACACACGCGAATCTTAAGAGCAGATCTGCTTTCTGACGAGATGAGAGACGAGAGAAAAGGGAAATGGGTGAGGGGCGCAATCTTCGATCGCGAATTACGCGCGCACTCTCTCATCCGAATTCGCGCGAGTCATCGCCAGCCAGCGCCACGTCTTCGGGAAGTGGATTAAGTGGCCGGCAGCGCGGAATGAAGCGATGCATCTCCTCGGCGTCGAGCGCTGTCAGCCGGAGCGCAACAACGAAAAGAGACGCCTCTCGGACTCAGTCTGAGAATCGCGGGCGAGGATGGGAAGAAAAAAGAGGATACGATCGCGAGAGCACGCAGCGGGACGTCCGATATGCGAGCGCGATAGTTCCCCCAAAGACGAATGGCGGGCACTTGCGCGATCGCCGCGAGTTATGCGACTGTTCTTGCGCCGGGGGTCTGTCGAAACTCGCCACGACCGGGATATTATACCCTTGTAACCCGCGGTATGTCGCGGATATATATAAAAGAAGGTTTCGATACACGAAGACGGTGCGAGAGAAGCGTTTCAAAAAAGGAAGAGAAGATCGCGATGGAAAAGGAGGAGCTGGGAGGGAGGAGAGAAGGCCTCTCATCTCTTGAGGTACGTGCGAACATGCCGCCGCGAGCCCCCCGATCTTCAAATATGCCCAATTAGCAACGGGCTGACATAATAAGTAGATAAACAACTCGCCGGGATCTCTCTCGCGCGGTGAGATCACAGGCGCGAGCTTTTTCTGCGCGATGATCGGCGGCGGAACGCGCGCACGAATCCGATCCCCGGGGCTTCTCTCGTCCTCCTCGCTCTTCTCTTGTTTCCTTGCTTTCTTGCCCGCGTATCCTCGTCGGCGAGTGATAGCACTTTACGGTCGATTTAGTCACCTCCCGCTCGGGAGCGTTCTGGTTTTTCGGTATCGTGTGTCGCGCCGATCTCCGCCGCGCTCCCATTTTGTCGCCGCCGATTCCCGCCGTTGCGGTGGCCGTTGGTCATTCGCCGCGACAAGAAGCCGATCGGTCACGATCTTGCACGGACATCGGAGAGATCGCGTAATTTATAGCGGAGCAAACTACCGTCCCCGAGAAATTACGAGTCATCCAATAATTAACTCTGGAAGGGGGCTACGAGAGGGGAGGAAGGATATTACTCCCTTACTACTTGCGAGTATGAAACTACGATTAATCCTTAACTGCCACACGACTGAAGAACGTCGCACGAATCCGTATTACACAATAGAACTGTTTTACAAGTACTGTGTGACAAGTAAAAAAGTTAGAAAATAGTAAGACTGTTAAAGAAAACGCGAAGAGCTAAATACGGTGGATACGAGGTCGCGAAACGGCGAAGGTTAAATTACCACCTTCCGATAACTAAAGGACGGGGAAATTAATTATTCAGCAGAATTGCGATAAACGAGCGATTCACTTGAACGATCGAGACAGGTAACGAAGGGGGTCGGGATAGAACGACGCGGTGAGAAAGGGGAGACCAAGGGCGAGTGTGTCGGCGGTCAAGATTGTCTCTCGAGGAATAATTAGACCCCGGAACGTAATTGGGACTTGTATTGGCGACGCCGCGCGGAACGAACGGTAGCGCGGGGAGGACACGCTCTCTCATCGCGAATTAAAATCTTAGGGTAGAGCGCACGGCTATTTGAAAGTAAAATCCGGTGTGCGATAGTCGGCGCGGCGGGTGACGACGTGTACACGAAGCTGAATTGCACTTACTTTGAGCGGTGCACCCGTGAGGTAGACGCGCGGCGATTACCCGCCGCGTTTCTACCCAATAATTAACTTTCTTAACGACCATCGACGTATCGGCGAATTATACATCGCTCGTGATTTTCCAGCAGGAGCGCCGAGGCACACACTGTGTCACTTCCTCTCCTCACGTTGATTTACACGAAGTACTTTGTAACGCGTTTCTCGACGAGTACCGACGCGACATGTTTCTTAATTGAGGATCCTAATTGTAATTGCGTTTGCGCGTGAGCGGAGTGAAGAAACGCATTCGTTGATAAAAATAGCGCGTCAGAAATTAAAAAAAAATTTTTTTAAATCAAAACACAAGCGCGCGAGATGTGCGCGTTTGTATCGACGTGCGGTCGGTCGACTTAATTGCGCGACGCGAATAAAGTCATTACGCGTAATCCGTTCCGGCGTTATCGACGAGAAACTGGCGTCTCATCGCGTTTCAACGGTTCCGTCGTGACGTGAATTTCAATGCCGGCGGCGACGTCGCGACGACGCCCTCCCACGTAATACGGACACAGATTTAATAATGGAATGGTTAGTAGATTTCGTGCTAACGCGTTGCAATTTTTGGAAGAGTCGCTTCGAGAGAAGAGAGCGAGAGAGAGAAAGAGAATAAAGAAGAAAGCAACTGAGGGGAGTGCGACACCTCCGGGATGCGACGCACCCCGAAACGCGGACGAGTACGTGAGTGGCATGTGTGAGAGGCGAAGAAGGGCGTATACGAGCACCCCACAAAGAATACCCTTTGCGAGCACGTAATCTATTTGTCGGGCGACCGCAGACGTTGCGGTGCGACGACGTTACGACGGAATCGCCCGGCGTTGCGAAGAGACGCGCCACGAAAACGTGAAACCGATACAACACAACGAGCTCGCACAAAGACAGAGAAAAAGAGAAAGAGCAAAAATACCATCTCTCGGGGCATATAAGCTGCGAAAAAAAAAAAATTCATTTTTACCATTGAACGTAGAAGAGACGAGAGCTTCAACTGGAGCTATTGTACGAGAAATTCCCGGTCGGAAAAGTGTCAGAGAAGGCCGCTATTAGAGTAAATCTTGGGGATTGAGCGCGATACATATGTAAAGGAAATCCCCGCGCGCGTATATATATATATATATATATATACGCGCCGCGATCGACGTTAACCGGCTCGTAGCCATTTCGGGACGGTGTAAAACCGACTTTAATACTGACGTATTCTTCTTTTTCTGGTCGTAAGAAATTCTATCTCCGAGAGCAAGCGCGCGCGCACGGGCACTTACGGTTTTGTACTTCAAGCCACCGCCATCATCGAGTAAGCCGAAACCGAGCCGGAACGACTCGCTATAATAACGTGACACTTTTACAGTCACGCGTGCAGATCCACGCGAACGTTAATCGCGCATACGCGTCAGAGGACTCACCGGTGGTATTCGGTTCCACCGGCGCGTCTCGTGTCGCTTGGTTTCCCAAGGGGAAGAGAGAAGAGGACGGGAGGGAACGGAGAAAGAAAATGTAAGCGAGCGGAGCGTCGCCGGACTTGTAAAACTTTTGAAAGTGGCATTTAATTTTAATCAGCGCGACGACTTATCGAGATGGCATCCGTTTCAAGCACGTCGTCTCGATCGTGCGAATGAATTCCTCGGACGTTATCGCATCGCCTCCGGGGCTCTTCATTCCCGTCCCGATTCGCGGAATAACGGGGCCGTAAAAGACGTCGAATTTTGGGACCGAATACGCCGTTAAAGCCGGGGATCTCCGATCGACGAGCGATCGCGTCGGGGAAGTGTCGAGATTCAAACGATGCTTCTCGGGCCTTGATGCTCGACAGATAGAGACGCGCCGCCGCATACGGGCCGCAAACGGCCGCGGACCCACTCTCGCGCGTCACACATGTGCGCGCGAGCGGATTTGCATTCTAATTGTTGGACGATCCGATAAAACGCGTCGTTACGATCCCCAGGAGGAGGCTTCTGGCGTCGTGATACGAGGTGCCAAAGAGCCTTCAGAGCGAACGAGAACGGTCAATAATCGAAAAACTAAGAGCCTCTTATCGGGTTCGTCGAAGACAAAAACGACGTCGTCGATGTGTCCGTTTAATGCGCATAAGTATACGCGTTATCGCGGAAAATGGGAGACGAGGATACGATCGTCGCGGACGACGACGACAAGTCGATCGTTTCGCGAATCTAGTTGTGCTGAATTAATTCAAGCACAGGCAGTCAACACCATCTTTTTACTCCGACGATCTTCCACGTAAGAATACCGATGTCTATTTCATTAATACAAATTATTCCGCAGAAATTCGCGCGCGAGGGAAAACGAGAGAGAGATAGCGATCGCGCGCGCGATGCGGTAATGACCGCGAGCAATTAAATGTTCATTTAGGAACGCAAGAAAACACGTACTCGTGTATAATCGGAGGAAAGGGCAATTCTGTGAGCGAGACGCGATCGTAAACAAGACGCGGAACAAACATCTACGGCCGCAAGATTGTTTTTATCTTATCGGACGGACGTTTTCCCAAAAATTGTTCGTCGTTACGCCGAAATTCAATCAGTCGTGGTGTAGCATCCGATAAGTATCAACACGCGTCCGTTTCGTTTACTCTGCCCTTCTTGAAACTTCAATTCTATACACGGCTACTTCCGAATTTTTTAATTACCCGCCCGTCCGCGCATGATTTACCGTGGCTCAATTTAAGCCGCTTGTAGTACACGCCACGCATGATCGTATATATTTTTATATAAGAACGCGGACTGCGCAAAATTAATTTCCCTCGGACACGTCGGCGCGAAATTAATTTCGTGCGGATCGTCGAACGAACGCGAGCGGATGTATTAAATTAGTACACTCCTCCTTCAATTTTCTTGCGTTAACTTATCTAACATCATTAACCGTCTGCATATATGTATACATATATATATATGTCGATAAAGAAAGAGGATCTCTATCATTATCAAGATTCTAATGAAATAACATCATCAGCTAATGAAATATACATCATTTCAGCTGGAAACAGAAAACGACACATCGAATTTACGAGAGAATTAAATCGTACTTTTCGTTTCCACACAATGACGTTTTTTTGTTTGTGTGTGTGTGTGTGTGTGTGTGTGTGTGTGTGTGTGTGTGTGTGTGTGTGTGTGTGTGCAATCTTTGATTGCACACGATTGCACACGAAACAATTATACAAGCTCGTCCCACGCATTATCGTGCCAAAAAATCAAGTTACCGATCGATACACTTTTCCGGACAATTTCTGAATATCTTCGGGCGATTGTTTGAGTACCGTTGTCTAACGTACGCTCGAACGGACTATCTAGCCTGCCTATAAGAGGTCTCTTGCCGCGGGCGTTAATGAATACTTCAAGTCACGACTGGTAATTACAATTTAAACGTCACGGCGATGCCTGACGTGGCTGGTTGCACGTATATTTTGCGGCTGCCCGCGAGACAACGCGCGTCCAAGGATTCGCATGCTTCGTCAGGACGAAGAGGAACGAGGCGGGGGGAACACAATGCGAAACATTATGCGGCTGCTGCGTTTTAACTCGAACTATCACGGCGCGCGTACATCCTCGCCTCCCGATATCTCTCTCTTCCTTCAATGTTCGATTATCTTTTTGCTCCCTCGGTCGCGCTTTTTCCCCGTCCATTTCGTCGGCTCTGCTGCACGTGTGTGCTGCGCGCGATCGTAAAAAAATGCAACTAATTAACGGCCAAAAAATGAAGCCAGCGGGAAGGTTTTTGCCGCGACCGCGAGAGAAGGTTCGGGCTGTGTCCGAAAGCGAATTGGAGAGGAGCTTGACCGTGTGTGCGCATCGCGCCTTCTTCTTCTTCTTCGTTTCGTTTCTCGCGATAACCATCGAGAGAAGCAAAACGACTGGGCGCAGATCGTCGGGAACGAGTGCGAGACTCTCTCTTATATGCGTTTTTTCCACGCGCGCGCGCGCTCTCATTTCATCGATGAACGACGATTTGTCAAATATCGTCTGAACGAAGATGAACGGAATCGATTGTTCGCATACGAAAAAAGAAAACAAATAGCTGGAGAGTCTTCCCTTGCCTTCTTCCATCGCCGCGATACGATTGTGTGTTGATTGACAAATTGGTTAAGTAACAGGTTAATATTCATAATTCGCCGGGATTGCAAATTTTATGAGTGGACTTGACGATTAAGCGGTAACGTTAAATTACACGGCAGTGATGTAAATCGATTGGATTGGCAATAAAGCACTAATGAGATGGCTGTAATGATATCTACGCTACGCGGAGATAGATTATGTGAGTTTTTGCGGCCGGGTAAAAAGGATTAATAATAGTTGCACGAGTTGTTAAAGACTGGTCTGTGGAAAGATGAGCACAGCAAGATTGTTATTACCCCGCGCGTCGTTCATCCTCGGCGTTTCCCATTCTTCGAGATTACTAACAGCCGCCCCGGTGTCGTTACCCCGGTGCACCACAGCGAAAGCAATATAAGGCATTAATATTTATAGGCCACTATTCTCTTGAACATCGGATTTTACCATCTATGCATTAAAGACTGTGTGTTAATGACACCGGAGCGAATACCGCGTGTCTAAAATATAACGAGTGTAAAATATAACGTAACGAACGCGACGTAATTAATCTGCATTGAGAAGCCATTAGTTTGGGAAAAGACAAATCGGTTATTATTTTCAGGGGGTTGAACAAATTCCAAATTAGCTGCGCGTGCGCGCGCACACACACACACATAATCTGACGCAGCGCGTGTATATTATATTTAAATAAAACAATTTCGTGTTCACACGGAAAATGTCGCATAAAAAAAAAAAAAAAAAAGAAGATGGGATCATTCGGTAATGCGGTTAACGGCGGATCTGCAGAAAGCTTGATCCGCGTCGGGCGCTGTTCGCGCGATCCGCCTTGCCTGCAATCTAATTAATCTAATTAAGCTGAAGCGCCTCGTTATGCCGCGCGGCGCGCGCGTCGTACGCACAAGAGGGAATTAAGAAGAAGAAGAAGAAATGTAAGAGAGTTGGCCATTGCGCTCGTAACAGATCAGTATAACGCAAGATCGTCTCACCCGATCGTCTCGTCGTCGTTCCAGACCGTGTCGCCGACAGCCGACAAGATCCATTAAGAGGATTATTATCGAATCGAGCGATCGCAGAGTTCTTCTCACATTACCCAGCTTAAAATATATTTTCTTTTTCCCGCCGTTGTTTTTGCATTTTATATGCTCGACGTTCAAATTTTAATCGCGCTCAATATATAATTCCACTTCGAAGACACAAGAGATGATAAAAATTAAAAAAAAATCCGCCGGAACAAAACATCACGCGGATTTGAAAATTAAAAGCAGTTAGTCGCGCGTGAGAGTTTAATATCACACACAAAACGATTCCGAAGCTTCGCATTAACTGTTTTTAATTACTACGTGTGAAATTACCGCGTATGTCACTCGCACATGCGTGCAATTCCACATTTCGCGCGTCGCGATGTTGGTAGGTAATCTCGGGTACCATCGCAACGATGCTCGACGAGCACCTACAAGCGATTACAACGATCGTTCATGTGACGAGATTTCTCGAACGATTTACGCGGAACGGGATTCGAAAAAGAATTACGATAATTAAACTGCGCGCAGCGGGGAGGAGGATTTCTGTGCGCCAAAAGAACCGCTTCAATTCTGTCACCGTCAATGTCGGCTCGAACGGAGAAACATCCACTCACCCATTGCGTCTGAAACAAAAAGAAGAGAAATCCAGTTTGATTAAAAACCAGTTTCTGCGGAAAGTAAATATGTAATACAATTTCGTATTATCCAAATATCACAGAGAAGAAAGAGAGAACGTTGTGTGTGCTCGTTAACATCTTTATTGATGTTTATTTAGAGACGTAATAAATTTTATTTTCACTATATTCTCACATACGATATCTAAAATTATACCGAATATCTCCGATATAAATATCTTGAATACAAATATTTTCTATCTTTAACATGTGTAGGGAAAGATCTTTGCGATTTCTTTTATTAATGGATCGTGTCGCGAATATAAATTTTAACCGAGCGACGAAGAAGCATTGACGAGACGTACAAAATGTAATCTAACCCGAGGTACATCATCTCTCGTCATCGCGTCGTGCTTCTGAATTCCACGGTACGCGCGCACGGAGTCTCTCTGGTAAGAGAGACCGCGCCGAATGACTCTATGCGCAGCACAACGGCACAATAAGGACGCCGCGTGGCTAATTCCGCGCTAATTGCCCGACGACGCTAAAGAGCGTTCCGAAAGGGAAAAAGTTGTTTTCCGCACAACACTGTGAGAAAGGCTATTAAGAGCGTGAATGGCGGTTCTTCTCGGTCGTGATTTCATGCGAAGAGAGGAGACAAGGGAGTCGGAATTAGTTGAATGTAAGCAGCACCGATAAACGCAGCGCAGAAAATGACGAATTCTCTTTTCCAGATCGATCGGCTCGGGTGTAATATCGACGGCAAAACGAGAGAGGCAAGCCGAGAATAATCAGCCGCGAGTGCAATTCACATGGTTTTTTCTATTAAATAAAGAATCGAGGTCTAATTGCCTTATTGTGAGCGTTACGAGTCACGTAAGCGCCCGCAGCCGCAGTCAACTAGCCAGCCGCCGCGATAAATCATAAGCAAAGACGGCGCGGTCCGGCGAAACAATCGAGCGGACTGAATGAAACCTTGCAAAACGCGCGCGCGCTTCGAGCTGCCGACCAATATATTCGTTCTTGCTAATCGTTCGCTGTGCAACTCGAAATATCGTATTCCGAGAAGTTCGTCGAAGAACCCGAACGAGATTACGCCGACGGTGGATATCTCGTGAGAGACAACAAGCGAAATACGGAGCGCCTGCGTGACGCGGAATCAAACGGGTTTGAAATTTGCGCGAGGAAAATCAAGAACGACGTCGACGTATAGCCGGGACCGCGGCGCGCTTTATTTAAACTGGAAGCCCGAACGGTCACTCATAACTCGTCGAGATAATCTCCGCGTGGGCAAGGCACATACACCGTGCGCGCTCCTCCGCACAGCTCCCGGTATCTACCTCCGTCTATCTCTATTTATTATTCTTAGGCGCGACTCCGTGTCTCCGTTCGAGCGAGGAGATAATCGGCGCGACTCCTCCTCGCGTGTGGCGTGTAGCACGTGTACATACGTGCGACATGCGACGCGTGTGTACGTATGTCGTCGGAGAGTAGAGCAAAGGGATTTTTCGCACGCCTCGTCCCTTTCTTCCACGGCCGGTTGTCTCGCTTCGAGCAGCGGCGTGGCGAGTTCGTGTACGGAGCTGACTAACCCATTAGCACCCGAGCTGCCGATCGACATGGCGAATCGATCGATAAAAGCCAACGCCGAACACTTCCTGCCGATAGGAAGGTTGGCGTCGTTTCTTTTGCAGCCGATCGGGCGAGAAAAGAAAAATTGCTTTAGCCGCAGTTATCGCTAAATGAATAGCAGGCGCGCCGGAATCTTGTATCAGAGTAACGCGTTTGGTGTGCGTGTATATGTGTGCGTGACAATCTACACTTTAATTTAAAATTATATTTTGTGCGTTATTTGGTTTTTTTTTTTTTTTTTTTACATTGATTTTTACATCGTGATATAAACCAATTAAAAAATTAGTGTCATCAATTAACTTACTAATTGTGATAAATTAAATCAACGCGTTCGCCGGAAAAGAAAAATGATTTTCTTCTCACATTTAGATAACGACGGTTTTTGTAGAATTACAAAAACAATTAATTATTTTTTTTTAATCTTGTTGCGACAAGCGTTGCAACAAACGTTGTCGGAGATAGTGTGTGTGCGTGTGCGCGCGTGTGTTTTCTCTAGATAGGAAAATAACTTTAAATGATATGACACGAGCGCGCTCTTTCTACAAAATGAAACACGCAGATGTTCGGTAGCTATTCTCGCAGTGGCTCTCGCGAGGGGTGCCAATAATTCGTCCGTCGTGAAAATAGAAGCAAGCGGCGGTAGGTGGAAATGTATAAACGGACAAATAAATTAGCGATCGCACAGGAATTCAAAAGCGAGATGGCGGATGGAGAGGGAGGAGGTGATCGATTCTGCGTGCGAAAAGGGGTGAGAATAGGCCCGCGTGTTTGTAAAAACGTTACCGGCGAAATATGCGAATGCGCGATAAATGACGCGACAACACGCGGTCCCTTCCCTCCTCTCGTTCCTCTCCCCATAAATCCGACGATAATCGTTGCCGCCGTTGCCAGAAAGAAGAAACTCAAATGGCACATCCACACTTCGATCTCGCGACATTTTGAATTCAGAGTCGGTTTGTCGGCACCGTTGTTTCGAGAGGACAATGACTCGAATCGCTATCCACCCGAGATGCTGATGTTTCTCCGCCAGCATAAATCACACGTTTCACGAGACACTCTCGCGGAAATTGTATCTTTATCTTCCCGCTAAAATATCGATACAACACCGTTATATTTTATTCGTGAAATAATCGTATATTTTTCGCGCGTGTATATTAGATTTCAACATGCTCTCGCCAATTTGCTCCGACACGAATTCGATGACAGAAGTATTTGTATTTAAATTTAAAGAGAAAGAGAGAGAGAGTGAGTGAGAAAAGCTGATTTCCATCGTACACATAATCTTCTCGAAAACAAAAAGTCTTCATCAATTGTTTAAAATATGCAGTGCAAGACCAAGAATACGAGAGAGTGTTGCCTCCTTCCTTCTCCCGCCCCTTAACATCTCCTACCGCGCGAGCTCTTTAGAAATAACTGAATTCAGGCCACGAAAGTTACGATCCGTCCCTGCTTGCGAGCGTATATAGGGAGCAACAGCCGGCGGCTGAATTTCCGAGATGGTTTCTGCCGATCCGGGCTTAATTTGTAGCACGTTCTTGCGGGCAGGGAGCGATGAGGTCCATTCGATCGTCTCGTGGCGTTGCCGGGTTAGTTAGCGCGACTTAAGGCGGCTGCTGATGCTGCCGCTTCTTGCCTTGGCTTCCTCCCCCGTCTCCTCATTTTTGCCGCTAAAACATCGTCCCTAATTAATCTCCTCGGCCCCTCCCGGGCCGAGACGTTGCACGAGCTAATATGGACGAACGGTGACAATGGCCAAAAGCCAGGGTCTGGAATCTGCCGAATTCGGCGGCGTGGCGAGCGATCGAAAGAAAAAGCCGGCCGACGCTTAACACCGTCCAAAAAGATGACGTCGTTGAAGACCTGGACCAGAACTCGGGTTCTAATGGGTATTTGCGAGCGGACTGAAAAATGTACGAGTCGCACTTAACGTCTCACTCGGATGTACAGTGCGCGCTCGGGAAAGTCAGAAGTTCGTTGCGCCCGTTCAGTTGAATAAAAAAAAAAAACGTAATAAACGACTATTAATAAAAAACCGAATAAAACATTTTCTTTTTTCAAAGAATAATTTTCACAATTATTATTGTCAAAACAAAAAATAATACGTTCTGCGCGAGAAAAACGCGAAAAATCGATAAAATACAGAATTTCGCTTAAATAAATACACTAAAATATAAATAACAAACAAATAATGACAGACTTTTCGTAAAATTATATAAAACTCTTTTTCAGTATGTGTGTATATATTTAACAGAAAATACTATTTCAATATGTTTGTGTGAAGGATGTTTGTCTCGCGCAGAACGATAGATATAGACCGCGAAAGCAGTACCGACGATAATGGCCGATGAAAAGAGTCCAGTTTGGAATCCGTCGAATTCGCGAGAGCGCCGGCCGGGAACGGGAGAAAAACTTGCTCGACGCTTAACGCCGAACCAGTGATGACGCTGATGAGGGGCGAGGCGAGGCTCGCTAATGGGAATTTGCGAGACGGCCGTAACGCTCTTCGGAAACGTACGGGATGCACTTAACGTCTTACTTGAATGTAGCGCACGGCTCAAAAACTACGCGCAACTGCAGTCCGCAGGTGGCACTTGAAGCTCGTAGTTCAAGGCTTGAAGGGTGCGCGCGGTTAATTGGGATAATTGTCACAGTAAATCCGCCGAACGAGCACCGCGCGGCTCCGGATAATATCTCTATCGGGGACGGTTTTTCATTTCTCGCCGCCGGAATGCCGCGCGAAAGAAACACTACGGCGCGAAAAAACGCCCGGATGCATAATACCTGAAGAATCGCGTCTTGAATCCCGAATCGCGCGCGCAAACTCAATTTGTCGACTCGACCGGACCTTTCCTTACGGGCGACGTGCGTCGCAAGCAAGCAAAAATGCGCGATCAAGAAATGATTCCGAGATCGTCCGCAGGTTTAATCGCTGATCCTCTGAAAAGGATTCTCTCGCAAAAAGACGCGCGCGAATCTCCGCGGGTTTCAGCTTTTTTGTTTTTTTGAAGTTTCATTAAAATAACATGCTATGTATTCTTCGAGTCTTCTATGTTAAGAACATGAAAATATAAAAGTAATTAGGTACGCAAATTAGCATAATAATTAATGCCAATGTATTAATTATTATCGAATTAAGAATTTATCAAATGTAAGGGGGAATGACTCTTGTTATAATCTCTCGTATAATCACACCGTAGCGCAGACTTCATAGAATTTTCATGCGATATACTCACGAATTTTCAACATTTATTCTCATTTACGGACAAGTAAAAGAATTGAAATGGATGAGATGATGAGACTTCGTTATAATTTAAATTCGCGGAGAACTAACGTGATTAAATCGCGAAGTCTGGAGCGCGTTATAAACCGCGAGGAAAAATGGAAGATTCTCTAGCGAAAACCGCAAAATAAAAAAAGAGGAGCTAATGAATATGCGCGACTTTAACCAACGTTACCGGCGAGTGTCGGGAAGTCAGAAAACGGATGACGTTTGCGTCACAAGACGAATTGACAAGTCGCAATCGCGCGAGGGAATAAAACAAAAATCCGCGCTCCACGTGGGTGGCGATATATGAGCCGAGAGAGAGGTGCGGACACGACAAATACGCGTGGATAATTAACGCGATCTAAGCATCGTGTTCGTCGGAGCGTGTCAAGTGACAAGGACTCGATAAGTAGCGTCCCTGACATCACTGTCTCGTTGCCCTACCGTGACACGTTATTAGCAAGCAAGCAGGAAGTGTCCACTCGCTTTCCGCAGAAAAAGAAGCGGCGGGCACACACATACGTCAGTCGCGCGGTGTATCGCGCGAGGGGACGTAATTGATGAATACCTGTTACTCGCTATCGTTACTCGCACACACACACACACATACACACAACCAGACCTTAGATATGAAAAAGTCACCCGAGCATTTCTGGTCTCTCTCTCTTTCTTTCTCTCTTCGCGTTCCCGTTTAATTATTCTTCGTATATCTCGCGAATTTCTTATATACTCGCCCATTTTATAACGCATTAAAAAGATAAGTAAGTGGAGTGAAATTAAGACCTAATCTACCTAATTACGGACTGCGAATACGGCGAGAGTGGCAAAATTCAGCAGGTACAATCATCTCTCATTTCCTCTCGCGACGACTGTGCAATTCGCTATGTAAAAATCCTCAACGCGGACGAGCGTAAATGTGAAAAGCGTCTTATTAAAAGCTTACTTCGTTCCGTTTCTCTTTCTCTTTCTGTTGATGTTTCGACGCGAATCGAACAAACAAAAACGCGCGTTTCCGCTCCCGGTCGATGAACCGGATGAGCTGCTAAAACTAGGTCGATCTTTTTTCAAGCGCGAAGTCGGCAGACCGAGGCGCGAGCCGAAAGAAAGCCGAGCAAAGGGGAGTAGAGTGTCGGCGAGCGGTTAATTGGTGTTCTATGAATTTGGCAGCGATTACCGCGAAACGACGCGGCGGACCAGACACGGCGAGCACACACGTTCGTTTCTTGTGATTCGCGTCGACGACCGTTGGGGAACTGGTGACTACAAACGGCTCCCATCGTGGAATTTTAATTATAAATTAGTTGATTAACTCAATAGTGTTTTTGCTGTCGGCGACAGTATCCTCGGAGAACTTGCCGCGCCAGTGTACAACTCACATGTGAGCCGCACGCACACACATCTCGACACACACGCCGACATACGGCAGAGGTTCTCCGAAATATCGTGGACTCTCGGGAGGATGTCGATGAGAAATTTATACAACGACGCTAATCGCATTTGGTCATGTTCACGCTTTTAGTAGTTTCGTTATTAATTATGCCCGATATTATAAATTAGATATAGAACAGACGGGAACGATGATTTTATTCGAAATCGAAATATATCGGGACACGAACTGAATCGAGTTTGAGTTTCTGGTTTCGCTTTTTTTTTTCCAACGGAGGACGTCCGGCGCATCAGGTTCTTTTCGAAAAGAAAACGGGTCTTTGACATCGGCGAACATCACGCGCTCGTTTCGCGCGCGGCAGGTGCTATACGCGCGGCTTAAGACCTGCGTGCACATAATTCCGGTGCATGCGGATACGCGAGCGCGTATACACACACACACGGGCTGCGCCCACAGGAGCTACACGCTCCTCCTTTATTTATTTTTTGCAACCGCATGCACGCAGAAAACCTTCCTTCGCTTACGTAACCGCGGCACGGAGAGTAATCGAGAGTTTGCCGGACAAATTGCGCGAAACTTGGAAGCGGACGCGGGTAAAAGTTGTCGGCCACGTATGTCGGGCAACCTAAATTTTCGCAACTGTGTAATTTGGCAATGTTGCATGTCTTCCTCTCGAAAAAAAAAAACGTTTACAACATTTCGTTCACTAGAATTGTAGTAACAATTTCATTTTATTCGTAAAAAAAAAAAAAAAAAAAAAACAGAAACAAAACAATCACTCTATTCAAGAGTAAAAAATGAAATATTCGCAGGAGAGAAAATTCGTTTAAACGAAAACAATTTTCTACAGTTTTCTACAAAGAATTTAGGTTGAGAACCTACGACGATCTATAGATACCTACGTTCGGAGCCCGCTAGCATGAGGAGCACAATGGCCGCGAAGATGCGGTCGCGCCGATGTCCTCGTCGCTTCGTCGGCACGCACAGCACGCGGGAGAGAATGCGTTTTGTTTCATATTAAATAAAATATTCGACGTGCCTGAGAGACGAGTCCGGCAACATTTAGCAAATATGCGTCCAAGTCCACACACAACCGTACACGTTCTGCGTCTTCCTCTTTTCTGACATCTCAGCAAAATCTACCTGGCATAGTAGAATAGACACTGAGAATCTACGCACTGCGCGTTTTACACGCCTTTGTGCAAATCCTGACAGGAATGCGGTTCCTTCCCTATCCAAGGATGAGGAGCGAAAAAAAGAGGGAGAAAATGTAGAAACACGTCGCGCGGTTTCGCCGAGTATTACAAATCGAAAATTAATCCCGCATCGGTGAACGCGCGCGACATGAATGTCTTGTCGGATTTCAGCTCGTATAAATTATCTCGAGAAGTTATGTTAATTACCGGTGGCAATAGCCGAAGTCCGCTGCCGCCTTGAAATAAATCTCCCGCGGCGTGAGATATTGCGGAGCGAGAGTGTGTCGCGACGAGTGTGTATGTCCGAAGCAAACAGAAATAACAGATATCCTTGATTATCGATTAACTTTGATTTAGAACCTTTCTCTTTTTTGTTTATCAACTAAATTTATCAACTAAATGTGTGCACCTATTGGTTAAAAACTCAAGGTTTAAAAAACTCTCTTGTTTTGTCTCCGTTTCAAAGCGATAGACGGAGACAAAAAAATATTCAAATCCGCCAATCGCGGAATCACAAATTAAGAACGAGAGAAGGATGTACTTCGCGGGTCGGAAGATGTCCCCGCTCCTCGGTTTGCTCCGGTTCGCATACCGGACGAAACCAAGCGACGCTGCAACCGTCTTCTCGTGAAAAAAAAAGTACAAAACTTGTGACCCGACTCGGGAAGGTCTCCCTTCCTCCCTTCTTCCTGCCTTTCGTCTCTCGAAACCGCCACACTTTTTGCCAACACTCCGAGAGTACGAGAGAACGAACTGTGTCCGGTGCGAACGTCAGCAGAATGTAAAATATGCAACACGCTCGTCCGCGCATCCGAATCATTCCCCAGTGCAGTGACGCGTCTGCGAGGTACCGAGGCTGTTTTTTTTATCGTCAATATATTCTTTGGCCTGTGCGCGTAAAGAAGCGAGAAACTTGGAGAAAATAATTCTTCTTACAAAAGAACGCGCTGTCTCGGCAAAAAAAAAAAAAAAACCATGTTTGTCGATACCAAGACTCTCGGTGATCAAATCAAAAAGAAATTGAGAAAAATCAAGAATACATAAGCGATTCTCGGTAGTCGAGGAAGATCCTGTTGCACGCAGAGGACTGCAACTCTTCTTCTCGTTCGCAGCCAGCGTCCTTTCCGCGAAAACCCGCAATTTCTCATCGTGCCGTCGTGTCACCGCGCCGGTCGTTCTTAAAATATCCTAGCGAGAACAGTGTGTTTCACGATGCGGGAAAACGCGTTCACGATCGGCAACAAAGAGAAAGACGCATCTTCTTGGAAGAAGAGCCGCGTTTGAGTAAGAAATCAATTACGTATCGCGAGATGCCGGCGCGTTTCTCCTTCTCCTCCGCATACTCCGAATTTGCGCGCAATTAATCCGGATCTTCGGCGGAAAATGAATCCCGGAGCAAGTCCCGCGTCACCGATTTTGTCTGAATTCCCCGCGCGCCTCGTTGCGCCAACCGCCAACTTTGCGCGCAGGAATTCGCTAGGAAGCGCCAAGGATACACACGTGTGTGTATGTGTGTGTGCATACGCGAGGTAACCGCGGGAGGAGGAGCCAGAGGAGCGAGGAAGACCAGGACAGCTGGGAGGGAGGTCCTGGGGAGCAACGACTAGTTTTCTTCTCTCGTGTTATTATCCGCCGTGTCCGGTAAGTGCCGCGGTAAGATAGCCAGGATGTGGAAGACATCATGTCGGTACCCCGGCCATTCCGTTCTCCGCCACTGTGTCCACTTAGCCATGCGTATATACGGGGAATAAGTATTCCCCGTCTATATACGTCGTATGCTAACGACTCCAGAAGGTATTGCCTCCGCGCTACCTCGTCCCTCTCTTCTCCTTCCCTCGTGTGATAATTCCTGCCTAGTTTGTCGCGTATAAACACGTCGACGTATTAACGATCGAGGGATATAACGATTCGTCTGCGGAGGTTTTTACCACTCGGCGCGGAGTCGTGGGACTTTGGTAATAGCGAATTCCTGCGGGCAGTTCGCAATATGTTAAGATGTTCGCACTGATAGCGGAGAGATTAAGTATATTGTATACGAAGCGATGATTCAATCGCGCCGATAATTTATGCGATAAAATTAATAAATGACGTACGCGAAATATAAGATTTCCGCGCGTACATATTGCACACGCAACGTTTTCGAAGAGAATTTATGAAAGAAGGATAAAGAGAGAAAGAGAGAAAGCTCTCTCTCGAAATTACGAACCCGCGTGTCGCCGGGATCGTAGCTCAAACGTCCAAACCGAATTCAATAATCTCGCGTGAGGCACCCAAGTCAGTCGCTTACGATGACATATCCCTGAATCACGCTCGAGACAAAGTAATGGTTCCAGCGGAGTCGACGACGGGAGACGAAGGCGCGCGCGCGATCTCGCTTCCTCACCGTCTGGCTTCTCTCTTATCTTCGTTCCGCGCGCACGGCTACGCCCACACCATAGCTATTCGCCTTGATGGTGGCCCATACTATTTACATGACTTTTGATCGCCGGCCGTTACCCCCGTGTATTTGCAGCGGATATTTGCATACCTAGTTCGTCACCACATTGCATCGGACGATCATTGCCGAGTATGCGCATCTCGTCATTCGTTTCTTCTCGATAGCAACGCGAAAGTAACAACAAAAACTATAGCAACAGCGCCCCCGGAGAAATCGACACGAATGTGCAATAAAGACGACCTGTAAGACGAGATACCGTGGCGATTTCACACGCGCATGCAAATCCCCTTCGGTATCGAGTTATGCCAGTTCTCGTTCTGTCGAGCGGACAGAAAGAATCCACGACAGCAAGAAGAAAGCGGGAGAAGGAAACGAAGAAAAAAAAAGAAGGCAAGAAAGACTCAACACGCCTTGGTGCCGGAATAGATATTATTTTGGTCGGACCGTGGGAAACTGAAAATTTCTCTACTCTACTTTTTCTCTCTGTCCCTCGATTTATTTAGGGGCTCCGAGTTGATCGACAAAAATTGTCTCGATAATTATCGGATCCTTCGCAAATGAGATTTAAATACGCTACTCCGAATCTGCCCAAAACAATCGTAAATTCTCCCACGATCTCGGCGTCGGTAAGATCGAAGCGACGATAGTGCAACACGGACGAAAGAAGATGGAAATAAGAAGAAGAGAGCTCATTCTCCGGCGCGCGGTGATCCTCCGCGATCTTTTCTCTCGTTGTCGCGGAGACCGAAGAAGAAGGAGAAGAACGAGTTATCATTAAGTGAAATGCCGTGTCCACTATCTCCCGGGCTCTCACGCGGTCTCCCGGTTGCTTCTTTGCGCAACGTCGAGACGACTCGTTTCTTTTGCCCGGTCTCTGGGTATCGTAACGGGATAATCTCTCCGCCACCTCGGCAATGCTGCATCGCCGTGAGGCCGCCAAGGTTATTAATAAAGCCCCGCCGCTATCTAACGCAACTAGGAGAGACGCGAAGTCGTCGGCTTGGTCAACACATTGCCGAGAAGACTGTGTGCGAGAAGATATCGCGAGCGCATTCTCAGCATTCTTTAAATTTCTCCATGAAACTTTATGTTCTCCGTATCCTTAAACCAACACGTTCGCCAAGTATGTCAAAGAGGGATTAGATTACCGCGCTTTTCCCTTCGAAACAGACAAAAATAAATATACAAAAAAATGCCATCGATGATTGAACGAACTACACATAAAAAAAAAAAAAATTTGGTATGAAAACGCAACCTTGTGCCGAGAATCAAGATACTTCTCCCGCGATCATCGTTGCCTGCGTCATCGGACAGATACGATCTCACGACTACGAAGAGCCGTGCGCGCCGTTCACGCGCACGACCTTGCCGTGCGCGATGCAATTGAAGAATATACAAGGCATGTAAGCGCGTCTCTGAGTTCGCCCGGTTTTGCGGATGAATGCAGGCGGCAATTAATGCGTGATCCTTGAGAGACCGCGCGCGCGTGATCGAAGCGCGACAAGAAGCGAGACGGACCTTTAATTCAGCGGGAGGAAAAAGTCTCCCGCGTAATTATAATGAAGAGGAGAGCGGTTTGATCGATGCCGTGATCATATCTCGGCGACTTAACAAACTCCGCGAAGCGCACTCCGTGTGTCTCCTCCCCTCGACTCTCACACGCGTGTGTGTGTCTCGCTTACACGCCAGTTCATTTATATCGGCTAATGTCGGAGAACGAACTAGGCGCCGATACTAATTAATTATGAGCGAGACAAGCACAGCCTGACCGACCGCCAGAAACCGTCCTGATAAACGAGATTTCGCGAAGAGATTTATTATACGTTTCTGCGGTTAAATTAACCGTTAAAGCGCGTTTGGTGGCGCGCGGAAAGATCGGAGAGCATGTAAGATTCGTGTTACGTCGATTTAAATATTCGCTGCTCGATGAGGTATTATTTTATGCGTTGTTGTTCTCGCGCAATTTATCTCCTACCGAATTCCGCGATCCTGAATACGAAGGAAAGCTGTGCGTCGACCTGGTTGCCAACACTGTCTCACTTCCTGACCGATAAACACACACTTTTTTAGCGTAACATTGTATTTATGAATCGGCTAATGGCATTATAAATTGATAAGAAAACCTGAAATACAATCCGTGAGAGAGACGTCTAATGATATAATGAGTACACACAGTTCGATACCGGTTTTCATGGTGCGATCTTCTCTCATCACAGGAATTAAAATAAAAACAAAAAAAAATAAGGAGAATCCTGTATTTAAAAAAGAAAAAAAACAGATCCGTAAATTAGAAATATCTCAACAAGATCGAGACCATTACGAAACGTCTTCCGAGTATCGCAAGCGCACATTGTCCGAGTAATTGAAAGACGGGGGGCTATCACCGAGTCATTTAAATGGAAAATCGATATCGGACAATTAAGGAACCTCCTAAATCACCTAGTCCACGTTAATAAGCGATAGAATGTACCAATTAAGATACGCCAGAGTGTCTCCTCCGTAGCCCTCTCAGGTGAGACGACGATCGTTCGCGATCGTCTTGATGAGCAATACCAGTGGGCATAGCCGGAGGACGCGAAGAAGCGGAAAAAGAGGAAGAGGAGGACGAACGGAATGAGGAGGATGAGGAAGAGATATTTCTAGCGCATCATTATAGCCGCGAGTGAAGTGCTAGTTACCAGTGGTGTCTCCTCGTAAACACTCGAACATTTACATAACGAGTGACATCCACCAAGCCCAATCATATACACGCCACCGAGAAGTTAATACCGCATACCACTCCGCGTGCCGCACTGTCTTTCTCCGAGGAGAGAGACTAGTCTTCGAGAGGAGTTTCGTAATATACGCGCGTTCATATCACGCGGCGTAAACGCGCTTCTTCGCGCGTTTATCCGAGACGTGACGAATATCCGAGTGTAACACCGAGTGGCTCGACGTTATCGCCATTTGCGTATACGGAAGTGTCAATTCCGGACGGGACAGGAATGCCGCGTGTCTACGTAAAGTTACTTTACGGAGAATAGATTATTGACAATCGCGAGAGATATCGCGTGTTGACGAGATGTTCGTCGAGTGCGTTTGGATGGTAAAATTACTGACAACGCAAGTAGGAATTTTTTTTTTTTTTTTATATCAATGTTGCGTTAAAACTTGAGACAACACGCGAGATAACACGCTACAAGAACAATGGATGTCGCGCCCGGTCTGAGTACAACTTTGAAAAGTAAATTAACTTTTTCTCTGTATCAAACTCCTTATCCTCCGGATAATAAAGAAAGAACGCGCCAAGCGCGATAGGAAATAGATGTTACGTGCGCGATAACACGACGATTATACGGCCGAGTTGTTATAATTCGTCAGCGAGGATTAATCGGAAGATACAAACGCGATGGAATTCGCGCCGTGTCCTTTCCTACGCGGAAAGAGAGAGGGAGAAGAGTGAGAGAGAGACCGCGGCGCTTCTTTAGATCGAGCCGCAATACGAAACTGTCTCCTCTCGTAATCCTGGAGACGGCGGGTTTTTGCGATCGCCACCTGTCGCACGGGCAACCGCTTTCGATTCTTTATTCCGATCATCCGCCCCGATCCGCTGTCATATTTCTTGCCGTTCGCGGTGCACGACGAGGCAATTTAGCAACGCCCGTGAAAACCGGCCGACTATATCAACGATCCCGCCGCCGCGAGTCTCTCTCGTTCGCGGACTCGTCGTTCTATTCGAATGTGCTCGAGGTGTGCGCGTCGTAATGTGCCGACGCGATTATTAACTCTGTCTGCGCGAAAAGCTCCGCGCGACGACGATAAATCTGGCGTCTCTTCGAGCGGAGACGCGCCGCGAGAATAGCAATTACCGGCGATAAAAAGAAAAGAAACCAAAAAGAACGAATAAAAACTCTAACGACGATATAAAATATCACTCCAATGCGATAATCGCTTCGAAAATAAAACCCTCTTCGAACCTAAACCTCGTTACGAACTTGCCGTCCCGTCTGGAATAAGAGCTCGTTGAGCAGCGAGAGTGATCGAGAAGGTCCGAGCGGGTGTGGCAACATATAATTACAGTAATTAGCGAACAAGTAATTAATTAGGATCGCACGTCGTTTGTTATTTCTCGCGCTGTACGCACGCGTGTGTATACGTGTGTTGTACGTACGCGCACTTGCGCCCGTTGTTGTCCGCGTGTTCGAGCGTCTAGGTTACCTGTGGGATACTCCTGTAACTACTATACTCGTGTCCCTGTACGTCCGCGTGCTCGAAGGGGTTACGTCTTGATCCCAATTAACGAATGAGTTTTTTTTTTTTTTTTTTTGCCGAACGAGCACGAAGACCGATCCCTGAGCAAATTGCGCCACGAGCGGAGTCTTGATCGAGACGCGATCGCGAAATAACTGCGCGGAGCATCTTTCCCTTATTGAACAATGATCGTGTCTTCCGAAAGACAATAATTTTAGTCGCGCTGGAGATATTCCAGACACGATTCTGTTTCGTATATTCAGCTTTTAAATGGTCAGAGATTTTTCAATATCTACAAATCCATGACGAGAATATTTATTAAGTGCTGACGGAAGATTAATCGTCATTCGTATTTCGGATCTCGAATATCTTTAAATATACTCTAACGTTGTTTCACGAAAATTAGTCATCGAAAAAGCCATTAGGAAAGTTTCATAAAAATGTCTCTCTTACGCGTTTAAAATAATTTCGCCAGATTTGTACTTGTAAAATTTTCACACGCCTTTTGAAATTCTGCACAACGTATTTTTTGCTTCTACATAAAGTCTGTCTGTTATTGCTCGAGAAAATGGACAAGTAATTAATCGCTCGGCTTAATTAACTTAAATCGATGTGGCTAACGGAAACGGTATATCGTGAACGTCGGATCGGATTACTCGACGCATTGACTCTTAGTACGGCACGGACGATTGGCCGTGTCCTGCATTTGCCAAACATTCGAGGACTTCTCCCCCCCTCTTGTCTCAGTCGCCGGCGGCCACGCACTCGCAGACAATAAACATAATGGCGCACGTCCTTAATTAAGTGGATTTTCAATCAAGATCCAATCAGTCTCGTTGTAAATGTAAATGTACCGATCCAACCCCTTTCCCTTCCTCACAATCCATCTCTCACAATCACCGTGTCCGAGTCCTTGTAGCGTCTAATGGAATTCGTTCGAAAAATCGATACTAAACGCATAATCGGTTTTTTTGTTTTAGTGTCGAGATATTTTATCTGCGTGCTGTTATAATATGCACGTAACTTCTCATTATCTTGTAGTTCTCTTCGCGGTAACGTCTTGTAAAAAGAAACCTATGAAGCATTTACAGATACGTGATAAAACTTACAAAAGATAATAACAAAAAAATAAATTTAAACTCGAAAAAAAAATAGATATCTGGTGCGATACATATGCGATAGACAGTATCTCGATGATAATGAAAGCCTATGATCAGTTTCAATGCGCGCACTTAAAGTAGAGTTTTGGATCGCTCCTTCGGTGAACGACAATCTTATCAATAACGCTCGGACGAGGAACGCAACCGCGACTATCGTAATGCCGCGATTCTCAGCGTCGTAAAGAGATTCGATCGTCGTGAGACGCGCTCTCGGCGCGCGGCGATTGCATTTGCGAGTGAGAGAGCGGTGGATATGCAAATGTCGCGGCGAAACCGGCGAGAGGAGGATCTCGGCTGGGGGTCCGCAAAGTCGAGACAAAGTCACAGCGGGATCCGCTCTCCCGTGCCTGTCCCCTCCCCCTCTGTCCCACCTCGTCCCCGCTCGGTGCTCCCTCGTGCCTCGCTCAAATGAAATTTTCCGCAACATTGCATTCGAATGCGATTAAAGCTCGTATAGCGAGCTGATACCCCGCGGAAGCGGACAGAGAACCGGAGTCGAGAGACTTCTTCTTCACCGTTTCTTCTTCTCCCCGTGTTCCGAGACCACCGCCCCGCTCTATCTTCTCTTCCCCCTCTGTCCCGTCGATTTCGAGAAATCGAATTGTAACTTGTAGCCAACGTGGCACCCTTCGCGACACAGAAGTACGCGTGATTCATCGCCGACTAACGCGCGCCCGGCTAATTCCTTTCGAATATCGATTCCGTTTCATAAAAAAGAACCTCTTGAGAAAAATCTCTCGTCTTTATTCGAACTTCAAGTGCATTAAAATTATATATATCGGTCTTTTGTGTGTACCATTTGAATTTACATGTTAACATAAAACTTTAGATTCTTGTTTGTACACCGTAATAAAAGTGATAACACGACTTGTATCATTACTGCCGTTCGAGGCTTATATAAGTACACACGCGGACGTTATATAAGGGTAATTAAGATTGATTATTATAATCGTTCTTAAATGCTTGTCGTGTCGTGGCTGTCGTAAAAAGCATAAACACGGTGCGACTATTACTCCGATCATTAGAT
This sequence comes from Pseudomyrmex concolor, assembly GCA_014839585.1. Taxonomy (NCBI): domain Eukaryota; kingdom Metazoa; phylum Arthropoda; class Insecta; order Hymenoptera; family Formicidae; genus Pseudomyrmex; species Pseudomyrmex concolor. The sequence continues at coordinate 42,516 of QVOB01012862.1, forward strand.
GCGCTCTCATGCGGAAGGAGCGTAGGACGACGACAAGAACTCGTCTTCTCTCCGTGCATTTAAACGTCGCTCGATGCGGCAGCGGGAGACGCGCTACGTCGATGTTTATCGCGCGAGAACGCTTCCGACTGGGACTAAGTGAGCGGTACAGCCGCGTTTTGTACGTCTTTACGTGACGAAGAGGCTACCGACGACGATGACGACGACGTCGTCGTCGTTGCGCTTCGTCGTGCGCCGTCAATTTCGATTCGAGACGTTCGTCGCGAGTGGCATCCCTCGGAGAAAGTCGCGCGCAAGGGTGGTATAAGATGCGGGCTTTGACAGTGACAGACAGACGCTTAATGCGTGAAGTCACTTCCGCGCTGAGCTAGCGCATGAGTTATAATCCGCGTCATAGAGAAACGAACTCGGCTTTTTTTTGTGAAGTATATAAAAATACACGAAAAACATTTCTGTCAAGAACTTTTTGTTTCTATTTACCAGTTAAGATTCGATTACTCTCTGCAAGATAATTCATTTATTTGAGATAACTAGTATAGTCGCACGTGTAGAAAAATAGGGAGATATAAGAATTGGAAGTGTAGAGAGAGAGAGAGAGAGAGAGAAATAGGAACGAAGAGAACTCTAGAATCCAAAACCAGCTCGGCGTTTCCACCCTGAAAAGTTTCCAGGCGGACGGCCCGAGCATCTGAAAATAAGCGACGACGTGGATATAGGATCGCGTAGGGATAGAGTGGCTCGCGGCGGTTCGCCGTTCACCGAGAGCAATATACGCGTCATATATCACCTGGCTGTAGCTAATGCCCGGAGAAGGTGTGCGTGAGGCTATCTGCGCGCCATAAAACACTCTCGCGTTCTCTGCTCCAGGAGGGGTTGCTCGGTGGCGAGTGTCACCACAGGTGCGGACATTCTCATCATAAATACCAGCCCGGCTACAGCCGTAAACCGTCTGGTGAAACCTAATTGGGGCGTGGCTGCGGTTACACCTTCGAGACTTCGGCTCTCTCGTTGTCTTTCGCGCCTTCCCCTCCCCCCCGTCGTCCTCGCTTCCTTCATTCCTTACACCTTCGATTCGTCGCGCAACAGCTCGCGCCGCGTTGCCTGGTGGCGCGTTATATACGTTCGCGCGATGTGTTACTCGTTATAATCTCTCCCTCTACCATTGCTCTCGATAACGCCTCGCCGGCTCGTTGTTTTTCCTTCAGCCGCAACACCGTCGTCTCTTCGCGCGATAGGTAATGGAAACTGCAGAAAGTCAATTATAATCCTTTCTCGAAGAACGTCTAGCGTAATGGTCTAATCAGAAGAGGTAGCAGAGAGAACGCAAAGTGCTCTTGAGAACGCGAGTAAAACAAAAACAAAAAAAAGTTACGTGCGCGAGAGATTAAAGTCCTTTAATGTCTGCTTTTTTCCCCGAGATGGTTTTCAATTACGAGATCATGTCCCTCGGTAAAATATTGAGATTGGAGTCTCACTTTTATAGCGACTGCTATTCGGACAGATTGGCTTCAATGAATAAAAGCGACTGCGTCGTGAATGCGACAGCGCGCGGGAACAGGATTTCCATCGCGAAACGACACGCTCGCATAACTCGCACGCGAAAATATGCGTACGATGTTGATTGAACACGATGTTGAGGAACGGTCGAGTATGTCCAAGTGTCGTAGATGAAGCGAAACGATAACCAGAGCCGGGCACTCCCAAGGACCGTCGTCGTCCGCGTGGGTGGCGCAGATCGTGAGAAATAGCGTAGCGCGGAATATCAACGTACGTGTCATCGCGAGAGCGGATTATTCCGATTGAAGTTACAAGGTGAGGGAACGTGTATTGACGTAAACAATAATAATAGTCGATGACATCACAGAAGGAAACTAAATAATTCAGGAAAGGCACGTCCGTGACAGAACGCAATGTGCGAAGCGAACGATGTCTTCGAATGATTAGGGATGTTTCCATCCCTAGTAATGGACGGCGTGCGTGTTTTCACGCGGGGGTGGATGTGAGAAAACGTTAAAAGGTAGGCCGGTTCCGGCACACCTCTCCGTTTAACCGCCTCGAATCATTTCACACTTGCACGGTTCCCGCACCGTTCTCTTCCTCATTCTCTTAATCTTCGTCTTTATTTCGTACGAATTTATAGCGTCGAGCATCCAGCGAACCTCGGCCTTAACTGTCCGCTGGCATGAACCTACGAGCGATAACAAGCACCGGCGGCACAACAGCAGCACAAGCGCGATGATTCTTTCTTTCCGTTTTCATATCTCTTCTCTCTTTCTCTCTCATCTTCTCGCTGTCCAGATAAAAGTAACGGTAAAAAAGAACGATGTGCGCGCGACCAACACGTAACGAAAGCACAGTTCGGGCAAATCTTTTTTTTTTCCTGCCACATTAAAATTCATTAAGATTATATATTCGCCAACAATTCCTTATCGCTATCGTGAGAATGCAATTAGTGGACGCTGTGCGCGATGGATAGCCCTAATTGCCAATCAATTTGTATAAACATGATTCAATCGTAACCGTGAACAAACCGAGTTTTGTAAAAGTTCCTCGCAAGAGATCCTAATAAGAAGGGGACCGTTTCACGGAAAGAGGGAGCGAAATCGCGTTTCCTTCCAATTTATCTCCAGCACGAAAGCGAAGGCACGAGACACGATATTATGAAGTGCACTTGGCATCGGAGCTCGACAGAAGCTGTTGGATTAGGATACCGCTGGAGGAGATTTGTTGCTTGTACGAGTGTCGCCCCGTCGGCCGCTCGAGCGTGTTTGAACATATTTGTACGGTTCTCGAGAAGACGGGACCTACTCACGTTATTGGCTCGAAACTTTTCACTAGCGGACGAGAGTGTATCCTCCGTCATTTCTGCCTGTCTCTTTCCGATCCCCTTCCGTATCCTCCGCAATTCGAGAGACGCGTTCTGTTTCGAGGTCGGCCTCGAAGACTGACTCTCTCACGATCGACACATCGTGACGTTCGCATCGCGCGCTCTACACGTCGTCTTTCGCCATCGGCATTAAACGGGAATTATTACGAGTATTCGCTCGTGGATCCTCGTGAAGTGACAGGCGTAAATCGAGCTTGAAGCTTTCGATCGATGTTTGCTAACCAAACTCGTGTTTACTCACGTCTCCTCCGTGTTTAACGATCGATAGATACGTCGATAGAGTTTCCGTATGCGCGCGTTTTCGTTCTGCTAAGTTTGTCGTACATTAATTTCTCTCTCGAGCAATCCTTCGTTCCACGGTGCTCGACATTTGTTTTTGTTTTTTGACCTAATTCGTCACGAGGCGCTCCGGAATCGTAAAAGAGAATGTATTTAGATTAAGTTTGAAGGAACAGTCGCGATCAATTTGAATCGAAATGAAAGTCGAGAGAGAGAAAAAGGTGTTACAAATAATGACGCGTCTCGGATAATCGACCCTATTATCTCGCTTACAAAGATCCCAAGCAAACGTCACGCGAAGAGAATCCCCTAATGTTATCTGTCAATGACAGGTACAGAAAGCCGATCGGCCTCGGTTTTTCGTGCCGCCGCCACAATGATCGGAGATCCTCAGACACACGTTGCGCGCGATCCGTTAAAGAGGCGTTCATGTTTTTTTTTTTTTTTTTTTTTTTGCCATCAGCATTATCCACATATCACACACGCCGACGCCGGCTCCCACACGCGGCGGCACTATCATCCCGTCGTGTGTGTACACGCACGTTCGACGCTGTATACACACGAAGGGCACGGAAGATGACGATGACGACGACGACAACGAAGAGCGCAACTAACAGGGTAAACATGAAGCCAGTTACATGCTCAAATATTTGTACCTGGCCAGATCCCAGAGCGTTATCTCCAACACGCACTGGCTCCTAACGACAACGTAGAAAGCAGGACAGGACACGAGAGAGAGAAAGAAAAAGAGAAATGCACATACAGAGACTGCAGGTTGATTCACCTTGGCTTGCGCGAGCCAAGATCCTGTTAATGAAAGACTCTCTTTCACGCCCGAGCGCCGAGCGCGGAGACAATAAAGATACCTCATTTGGCCCTGCGTCTTTTCCTTCGTTCATGTCGTTGCTTCCTCTTTCTCACTCTCAAGAGCAAAAGGAGTAGAGAAGGAGGAGGACGTAGGCGCAACAGTTTCCTGTTCTCGCGCGACCGTATAATCTAATCTACGTTTACAGAGAATATAAGCAAGCTCTCTTCTCGAGGCGCCGAAAAAAAAAAAAAAAAGAAGTCGTTGTTTTCGAGAAGTCGAGCACGGCCGCTATCGATGCGGCTTAACCGTGAGACTTCCCGTGAAAGAGAATGACTTCGTCATGCTTCGTCGTTGTGAATGAGTTGAGATGATATCGCCGCGGACTTATCGCGGAATCCTTATAACCGCACGAGAGCGCTCTCTCTGTGTGCGCTTTAGGTCGCAGACAAACGCCGCGAAGTTTCACCTTCAATTTAGCGCCGCGAGAGATTGGCCACGGAGGAAAGCAATTTTCGCGAATCGACGTCGAGAATAATACCGTCCGTCTCGCCCGACGAACGGGAGAAAGAAAGAAGAGGTCGGCACGGGGCGAGTTTCTCTCTAATCGGCGCCTCGATCACACGGATTTTCGGAGGGAAAGTCATGGAAGGACGGCGGGAGTGGGCAGAATAAATCGCGGTTATTAGCGCGAGATTACGCGGGCTTGCGCTCAGATTGCCTCCGCGTGCGGATCGAGGGCCCGAAATCCAAAATCTATATATCCGGCGATTCGCCGCCGACACACATCGTGGCGTCGTCGGCCACGGCGGGATGTGTTGTACGTGCGAAAGAAGAAACGAGAAAGAAGAGGGAAGGAGAAATAGCAGAAAGAGAGAGAGAGAGAGAGAGAGCGATGAATGGATGGCGGGAGACGCGAGAGGGATGTAAGAAGATTCCGACGCGTGCACATTGTTAGGGGAATCAGATTAGCCGGCAAGCCTGATGTATGTGCACCGCCAGTAACGTATCTCAACATGCTCAGTACTCCTATATCTCCTTTCCTTTTCTGCTCTCTTTATTTCGCCGGAATCTATCCGGTGAGTGATGGGAGCTAATGCCGCGCTATCGGGCGGCGGTACCACTGTTTCCGGATTAAGGATCGATCTAGCGTGTTGCTAAATAAGTCCTAAGCACACCGTCCGCGCGACCATTGTCCTTAATACCCTCTTTTCGCGGCGTCCGAAAGCGCGCGATCGTATACGATTGTACGCGAGCCATCGGGCAATTGTTGCGGCTATTTGACGAGAGACAAAAATTTCGCGACATCTTTTTGTTAAAAAGCGCGAACGAGAACATTTTTTCTCGCGAGCGTAATTTTATACGGAAGGTAGAAAAAAAAGCGCGCGTGTTGTGAGAAACGGCTATAAATCGAACGCGTGTAATTAATCGCCGTAGAACGCAAGTGTGATTAAAATTAAAATAAACGGTCCGTGATTCTCTCGCGAGATCGACACCGGGTCTGACAGTAGGAAATTCAAGATATATACATATATGTACAACTGGTTTTGATTCTCCGCGTGTAAATTCGCGATTTTATCGGCATTCGAAGAAAGAGAAAGGCATTACCGTGAGAATTACCGAAGGCACACACGAAGTTGGATCTATCTTTGGACGAGCGTACGATCGGTCTAATTAGATTTCGCGAGTGAGACGTCAACTCGTTCGTCTTGAAAACTCGTCATACTAGCTAGCGCTGTTTTCCCCCCCCGTGGAAGCGAGAACAGCCAGCGTACATCTATCAAGCAAAGAGTTTATATATAAACTTGCGAACTTGCTTATATGTAAACTGTCTATTACATATATAGTATGCCAATTAGCGGAATTAATGCGTCTCATCAGCACATTACGCGGCGAGATCAGATTGATTATTATCGTGTAGCAAACTTGCGGATTCGACTGCGCGCAATCGATAGTAATTCCTCGATACACATTTTGCGAGAAATCAATTGTCTGTCGATCGCGCGTACTCTGCTCAGTAAATTGACGTACGCGTGAATATTTTCAGCTACGTCAATTTACTGACTCAAGTGTGAACAAATTAATTGTAGACTTGTAACAACATAATACGTTTAAGAGATAATGGTGCACATTCAAAGGATATGATTCACAAGATTACATCTGCAAACGAGTGTCTCGTATTACTGAATTATCGCTATAAGAAAACCAAAAGACAACCCTCCCCCCGTCGAAAAGGGAATGCGCGTCGGCGTCGCGTGAGCGTCCTACACGCTCCGGGAAGCGAGAATCCGTTCGTACGAGACGGAGAGAACGTGGGAACAGACGGACGATTTGCTCGCGAGTAACGAACACGCCGCGCAGACTGCCGGATTCGCCACTTCGTCTTTCTTGTACAAACGCCTCCCCCTCGGTCGGGGAACATCTCGCGTGTAGGCAGAATCAATTACGCGGCGAAAACGCACCTCGACAGACACCTGGTCGGAGGAAGGCTCCGGGCGTCGGTAATATTTAAATACTCATACACCCACGGCTCGCGCCGGATGATCCCCGATAAATCTCCGGAAGAATCGTCAGCGTTTACAGTGGCGACAAAGGCGCTGACGTTGTCAGAAGGGCAAAGGATTAAGTAGCCTCGCCACAAGAGACGTAACGCACCTGATTTGACTAACAAAAAAAAAACAACACTTAATGCACGACGATATGACTGATGATGGTGACACACTGAGCTTATCGACATTGCATATTCGATCTCACCGCAATTATGTCGCTTTGAATTTGCATTTTAATGCACCTCCCGGTGTAGAATATATCTCATCATCGGCCGTAAGTATCTGTTTTTCATCGATGTTATCGCAATATTTACGGATATGAAGTAAATTTCGCTTAATTGAGGTAATAACAGTCTATGCGTTAGTTTACACGAAGCAAAGTGAGTTATCCAATTATTTACGCGCGACGGTTATAATTATCGAACTAGCGCGGTGAGAGACGTAAACTGACAAAGAGCGATGTAATTACGTTACCGGGTGACTAATGTTCTTTTTTTATCTGAGGCGCGGCGGCCTAACCATCCGCCCGGAATCGCGACCGACTTGGAGTCATTACGCGTCGTTAATGTATCGCCTCTTGTGTTCGGCAGCAGCACCCTCACACAGAAATCCATCCCCCTCGATAACGCGCCGCGCCGTGATTTCGAATGCAACCAAGTCGCGCGCGCGAGCAAGCGCTAGTTATCGGCTAATGAAATCGATGGATACGCGGAGAAGTTAAACGCGCCAAACCCCCTTAGGAAGGAGGGTGTGTTGCCGACAAGAAATGTCGAAGGAAAACGTCGCGTTGGCCTCACCACCGCTCTCCCTTATCACCGCCTTCTCTTTTCATTTCCGACGATCATTAGGAGCGAGCGAGCCTGAATGTGAAAGTCAGCGAGAATAATTCGAGAATCACCGTTACTTTCTCTTTCTTCTCTCTTCGTTCGATACTGTTATAAAAAATGTGAATAATAATAATCGACAGGTAGACTCACTGTCCGCAGAAGTTGCCGCGCGCGCAGAGCAGTTGGCTGGAAACAGTTTGCGCTTACCTGAAACAAAACAGACAAGCAAAATTACAAATCACATGTTCGTTAATCTTCGCGTTTTTCTTATTTTTTGTTTTTTTGTTTTTGTTTTTACGTTCGCCCTCGCAAGCAAGCGACGAACGGGAAACGCAATAGCGCGCGTAAAAACGCGGCTAATAAAGGGTTCCGCTATAAAATTCAATCCGCGAGGGTGGAATCGCGTTATACGCCTCTCCTCCGGTTCGAAGCACCGAATGGAGAGCGCGCCGGATCGGTAAGAGAAAGGGATTTTGTGGAAAGGAGAAAAGGAGCCCAGGATGTCCCATAGACGCGCGCCCACACTCGAACGTCGCGTGCACCACCTACCAGAAGCCGTGATACGCCGGCGGTAATGGTACTTGGTGGCAAGACTCTTTTGTGGTGTGAGAACGGTATTGTCTTTTTACGGCCTCCGCAGGCAGGCGCCCGGTGTGTTTCCCCCCGACGCCCGAGGGAGGCGAGGCTTCTCCTCCTTCGCGATCCCGGCCTTTCCTCGGCATTATCCGGGAGAGAGATCACCTTTTTACCGGTCGTTGCGACCTCGTCATTCCGCCCTTATCTCGAGACCTACCCCGTAGTCTCCTCTCCCCTCGAGAGGAAACGACACCGAGAAAGTCGAATGAAGAAGGCAGCAGCAGCAGCCCCTCTTTCGATCTTGCCGAGAGTGCTTTCTCATGAAAGAAAGAGAGAGAGAGAAAAAAAAAGACGGACGGAACGACAGCGACACCGTGACGCCGTCAAATCCGCAAGGCGATTGAAAATTATACAGGGATCGACTTTACGAGCGGACGTTTTAGCCGCGCGTTGACATGCCCGCACTTATCCGCGCGCTACGTCCCTATAACGTCGCGATATATCTCGCCCCGAGGAGCCCCGAACAGTCGGAAGATCCTTCTCGAAGTTTACGGAGAAATCGCGCCTGTTCCCTACTCGGCACGCGTCGTGCCAAGAAGTTACGGCGCACGATCAAAACGGTATACGTCGTACGTCAAGTGGACATATTCTCGACACGTACCTCTATACGATCTTTTCACGCGGCTACTTTATTAATACCTACGAAATTTTTGCGACAAAACAAGATGGTTTCTCTACGAGAAAACGACGCGTTCTTCGACGGCGTTCCTCGCGCCTAACGGTTACGTCATCGCGTTTTGTGAGCAAGACTTCCGCTTCGCGATCGCGCGGGACTGGAGATTTTCTTCGAGGCGACGTCTGTGTGTGGATGTTGACCATCGACGGTACCGTTCGCGACGCAATTACGATTCAACACGACGCGACGTAAATACGGCATAGAGAGACCGATGCATTTAAATATTCACCGTAGCAAAGTGAGAGAATTATAATATCGCACGATGCTAATAATAAAAGCGCCGGTGCGATTACGCATTCTGAACGAGTCGGAATTCATAATTCGCCGGTCCGAATGTAAATACGGGAATATTTAATTGGCGCGATAGGAATGGCCGCGATATAATAGCCGCTGCGACCAAGAACGCGTTATTCGATTATCCGCTCAACTTCGTAATTGGCCTTTCTCTCTCTCTTTCTCTCTCTCTTTCACGGAACAGCGCAGATTATAAATTACAAATTATACATCGACCTCTCCCGAACCCGTCGTAAACGTCGTGTTTTTCTTTGTATAACGTTGCATAACACACGCGAGCCATGAGACAAGACTTTTTATAATAAAAAATGCAACGACACTGGCGAGACGCGCTCTGTGGCCGGTTGTCTTCTCGTTACAGACGCCCGCGCCGAACGATTTACTCGCACGCGTTGTCATGTCGATAATATAACCACTCCATTTAGCCGTGACTGTGTACAAATAAGCGACACCCCCGTCCGCGCGCTGGACGTTAATTCCGCTTTGATGGCTCGTCCTATAAATTGCATCAGACTTACTACGTGCCTCATTGACTAGTAATCCAACCGCGCCTCGTCGTCGTCGTCGTCGTCTCATATTGCGCGCCATTTCGCCGCGTCAGCGAAGAGGAAGTAAATGCTGCGCGTGTCTTTTTTTTTTTTTAAGTACCCTGAGTAAATCAGCTGAAGCACGGCTTATAATCGGAGACAAAAGCGTTCGAACGGCTTCGGAAATTCATGAGTCTTTCCTCGCGCGTGTGTAGGTGAGATATTCCCCTACGAATTTTATAAATTAATTCTACGAGCGCGAGGAGTGCGTGACGTAAGAAGTCAAACATCGTTTGATGCGTAGTCATTCCGGAACTCGAAACCGAAACTCCTACGTATCCTCTCATGAATCTTATTCTAGACGACGATGTATATATAAGCCGCCTCTCTTTTCGCTACTAAATTCATGCGCGACAAGAGAACGCGCGGTACTCATTATCATTTCCGCCGCCGCGATGTTTATCGAGAGAACTCGCTATCTGATAGTCGATGAAACACTCTTTCTGAATAATAACGCGCTGTGTTTCATTGAATTAATCGTGCAAATCGCGGATCGCGATCGTATCCGCACGAACGAGCTCGAATGAAAAGTTATTACGACATTTATTGGATACACGCGATATATATGTCTATGTACACAGTATTCCCCATTTTTTTTGCCGTATCTCTATTTTTGAAATTTCAAATTCGTTTATATCAAGCGTGCTCCATCTTTTAAATGACATTCGCGCGTTCGCGGAATAAGCAGCGTGGAAACGTGGCTGCGTGGCTGAGAAGGCTGAGGGCGCGACGCAGCGACGACTTTTCCGAGCGATAGAGATCAGGTGACTGCGACTTCAGATTTCCTTCGCGCGACGAAGGAAATACGGCACAACGGGAAAGTTAATGCCATCCGCGGTAATAGGGTATCTTACAGTAAACTCTCTCTCTTACTCTCTCTCTCTCTCTCTCTCTCACTTTCCTCGTCTCTCTTCTACTCCGAGCATCTCTCTCTCCCTCTCGTTTTTCTCGTCCGTTTCTCTCGTCCGCGCGCCTCGTCTCTATTACATCGAGGCAACCTGCAGACTCCATACGTTATCACCGTAGACAGCCTCAAATTGCTTCATTAATTGGGGACTAAATTACTTGCGGCCCGCGCGCCCGGCATCGGCGAAAAATTTGTAATTAGAGCAGGTAAAACTCGTCGCCGTTGCGAGGTCGGGCAGCGAGGAGAAAAGTGAGAAAGAGAAAGAGAGAAAAGAAAAAAATGAGAATGGAGTTGAGATAGTGAACGAAAAGTGAGTAAAAGAAAGAGAGAGAGAGAGAGAGAGAGGTTCGGGAAGCTGTTTCTTAATTATTTACGCGCCACTGTGTGGTAATATTGTTCGTTCGCAGCGCATAAACCTTGACGAATCGCCGCCGCCCTTTGCGGCTTCGCCGATAGCCGCTTTACGTCTTCAACTCCGTGAATGGAGCAATTAGCATTCGGTGGCAGCTCGAAACGCGTTAAGGGGCACGTTTTGTTACGAGAACACCCTTGCTTCGCAAATTCCCGGCGTGACGTCTCGACGAGATGCATTGAAGAGGCCACCGAACGACGCTACTTGCTCCGCTTACCATAGCTGTGTATTTGTCATTACGCGATGCAAAGGGCGAGATCAGTAATTTATAATCGCAATGGCTTTGTTTTAAATTATATATTGGACATTGAAACGTTAGGTAGAAGATGTTGAGTAAAATGAAATTTTGTGAAAAATAACATCGCGTTATTCGCGAATTCAGGGATAAAGATGATGTATAGTAGGAGAGTTTTAATGTTGTGCATAATCTTTTAGAAACATCGGCCGAGCAAAGTGTGAAAGACCTACACGTTTACGCGAATAAAGAGAGACAGAGGCGTTTAAAAGGGGGAAAAACCTTGTGCGGGGGTTGTTCCCGGCTTTCCCGCGGAGCCGCTTTACTTAATTTCCTCCTCGGACGAACTTCTTATTATTATCTCGGGCTCTGTCGACTTTTTTCCCACCTCCCTGAAGTTCGCGGCTTTCACAGAGTGACACGACAGTAAGACAAAAGGAGGAACGGGTTCCCCCTCCCTCGTCTCCCCGGTCCACGGGTACTATCGTATCCCCGATGTCTCTGTAGTGGCCGAGTTCACGGGGTGGAAACGACAGGCGAAATGAATTGGCAACTTTTAATTAAGATGGTATCGTATTCTCGCTCCCCCGCCGTTCTTCGTCTTTCGATTCTCTCTTTGGTTCGTGGAAAATCGAGCGGGAGCCGGAAGAACTGGCTCCGTTCTGCTTGTGCCAGAGGGGGCTCCCCGGCTTCAGAGGGAAGGGGGTGCGATAGAGGAACGGGGGGCTTGGGGTCTCTTCGAGCGGCGGGGACGCGGTTAGCATTCTTTTTGTTCATGCCAACTATTCATCATCGGTGACACTTCTCGAGATAGAGGGTACCGGCACTCTCGCTCCTCCGCCCCCTCGCCACCCCATCCCGCCAATCTTTCTCGCTCTTTCCGTCCTCTCTGCTCATCTCCTCGGTCTTTTCTCTTTCCTTCCAGAGCTCGATCTTCTCCCTTGCCCTAGGGGCTTCCTAATGGACCCCGACTACGCAGCCCCTTCTGACCCCCTCTCACCCTCTCTTTCTCTCCCTTTCTCTCGGCCAGGTCTGCTGCTGCTCTTCTTTTTTTTTTCTTCCGACGCGGCACGAGATCTCTCTATCGTTTCCAGAAGACTTTACGAAGGATTTTAATTTCCCGACGACCCCCGCCCGCGCATCACCGACCGTCGTTCTCGCGGTAATTCGTCGGCAGACTTCCAGGACGTAAATTTCTACGTTTCACGTCGATGCCTCGCCATAAAGGCTCGGGCGAACTCCTAACGCTTTTATACTGCGATGTAAACTATATGTATTACAATCAGGTGTACTATTACGGCACAAGTAATCACACAAAACCAACTATAATTGTGACATTATAGATGCAACATCAGACGGTTACGGAACAACAAGCTACACGATGTTACGCAAAAATGACGGCGGTTCAAGGCACAGGCCGTCGCGCGAAATCCTGTAATTATGACACGTCGTAAACCTTATTTCTGGTTTCCTGCTGCTCGAAACCCTCCCTCTCGCGAAAGAAGATAACTAGATTGTTGAGCTTCCTTGTGACGCGAGATATCAATCATAAAAAAATAAAATATACTTTGTTATTTATATATTATTAAAAATCTAATATTTTAAGAACACAAATCTCTTTCTCTCTCTCTCTCTTTTTCTCTTTCTCTCTCTCTTTACTTTCCCATTTCCAATTTGAGAACAAAGAACACTTCGTGTAAACGCAATAAAGTAGAAAGAAGTGTCGCACTGTAAGAGCATTAAAGAACAGAAAGAAGATTGAAGATGAAGCGCACGGGCGTGAATAATAAATGCAAGTCTCGAGTAGAGAGAGAGAAACAGGAGGGGAAAAATAATATAATCATAATAGGCGCAACGTGTGACACGCGTGCCGTCACGCGCATTCCCCCGTCTCGCACCCCCATTCCGTAAAAGACTTTTTCGGGACACGTCGCTCGTCGTTCGCTCCCCCGAGAACTGGGGTAAACCGCGTAGTGTCTTCCAGATATATCGGATGAGAAGGAAGAAGAAAAGCAGGAAGAAAGAAAGAAGAAACGTAGGAAAGAAAAACCGCGATGTACTCGGCAGGTGGCTGTTAACGTCCCGCGGGAATTGCTGATAAAAACAAATGGCAGTACGAGGAAGAGAATCTCCGCATCCTCCCCTCTCTCCTCTTCCCATTACGTCGAAATAAAAAAATTACTCGATGTCGAACTCTGTGTAAACAGAGCCAATGAATGAAAAGGGAAATCTATCAGGGGCTGTTTTCGATTCTCAAATTTTAAACGACGACGCGAATAAAACTTTAAAACGTAACGAATAGTAAAAAAATTTCCGTTTGTTATCGGGAAGATCCAACACGAGAAGCATTTTCGTCATAATAACACTCTCGCCGTTACCGAGAGGGTTGATAAGTCGAAGATTGCGTTACGTGAAAGATCTCGTCGCAAGACGACAATATAAAGTCGCCGTTCGTCCTCGTAACGACGCTTCATATAACTGTATCAAAAAAAAGCGGGTCGTATAGTCTCGCGACACTCCATAGAATATTTAAGCTTCAATTTCATGCCGTCGCGGTAGGTGTCTCCGTGGCGGGAGCATATTAAAAAAGAAAGTAATAAAACCGGGCCAGAAGATCAAGAAGAAGGAAAAGAAATTGCGAAGGGGGGCACACCCGATAGAGGTCCGTAAGCAACAATGGGGGCGTCACGCGAAAGAAAGGGGACGCAGGGGTGGCACCAGAGACTCACCGCAGTATCCAGGGTCCGGACATTATATGCGATTATTATTCATTATGTGGCGTCTCTCTCGCGCCAACACGCGCCAGTCAGAACGTTCCCGAGCGTACGCATTGTATATAGACAAACCACGAGACCGCGCGCTTTTCATACGCGCGCAAACCCGCGTTGAATTGCAAATCGTGCGTCGCCTTGCGAGAGTTGGCGGATCGGAAAGATGGGCGCGGGAACACATCAGCGGGGAAAACAGCGAGGAGAGAAGAACAGTCAAAAACCGACGAAACTTTGCATACGCGAGACCGAACTGCACCCTTCCGATGTTGTTCCGAATCCGTCCTCTTCTCGCCCTTTTCACGTCTTCCGTTTCCCGCATCGTAGCTCTCACCGTGGCGTATCGTTATGGTTATGGCATTAGGCACACGAGCCGTAGTACAAACGGTTATTTCGCCGGAACGATCTCGCGCTACTTCTTACAGGAAATGCTTCCTACGCGCTCCGGGTCGGGGGGCGATAACGAATGACGAGGGTGGGAAAAGCCGCTCGAATTTTCCGCTCAGAGAACCGAAAGAGGCTTTCGGATCTCTGCTAACAGCGACGGCAGTCGCCGAGTAAGAAACGATGTGTGTGTATGTGTGTTGGCGAATATTTCAAAATTATAAATTAAATATTAACTTTTTGCGCGAATTATTTTTGAAACTATTTTTAAAACTATTTTTAAATTATTTTAAATTTCTCTACTCGTAAAAAATTGGGGTGACTGGCATTTGAAATGAGAACAGTATGATTTTTATCAACGTTGATGGGAGTTGACGGCGGATTTAAACAGTGTTTCTAGAGCAACGTGGACCTACACCTAGTCGAATTAAAAGGACATTTCAGGAGCGACCATACGCGCGGGCCCGAGGGGGTAATTTCGATTATGCCGGCACGGAGCCGCGGGACAATCGTTACCGTACATCGTACATGGTTTGTTTTACTCCTCGCTATTTCGCTTTTTATTACTTTCGGTTAGCCAACTAGTTAAACCCGCGGCTGCCCTCGGCGCACACCTAATGACTCGGCGAGTAGAGACAAAGGGTTCATTTGCGAAGCGGCGGCAGGTGTACGCTGCGGACGGACGAACCTCGTCGGAACCGCTCTTTCTCGTCCCCGCGGCTGCCTTCATTGGATTCCCTCTTTCTCTATTCACGCGAGAGACCGACTCGTCTTTTCCTTTCTTCTCCGAATGATGCATCTGCTTTTCGAGAGACCGCCACAATCCGGCCAATAAATGTACGCTTTCTCTCTCCCTCTCTCTCACTTTTCAATACGAGAGAAAATAAGTAATATATTAAATGAAGAGAAATATTTTTGAGATAAGTTATTGTTACATTTTCGTAATTAGCAGACGAGCAACGGTAAAATATTTTACAACTACTTATCTTCTCTTCACATGTAATAATTTTGATCAAAGTTTTCTTATCGTTTTATCGAACGAGGTATCGTCGGCAGTATCTCGGGAAGTACCTAGCACCTGCAACTTCACGTCTATCCCAAAGTCCTGCGGGCGAGTGGCTGTCACCCGAAGGCGTCCTCTTCATCAGATATCGTGACACGGGGATTCAACCCAGTAACCGAGGAGCCAACCAGCCGCTCAACCCTCTCTCTCTCTCTCTCTCGCTCTTCTCCAACTCCTTCTCGTTCTCCATCCGCCGCGCGTCATTCTACTTCCATCCCCGTGTCCGTGGAGTTTCCCTGCGGCGTGGCAAGCGCCCCGGCGACGTCTCCGTACGCCCTAGGCAACCCTGGCGCGTCGGTCTCGTCCGACCTTAAGATATTAAGTGCTTCACCCGCGATTAGATCTCTCATTGTGCGGCGCGGTGTCAGACAAGCGGTTCGTTAGGCCCCGAAGAAGAGAGAGAGAACGGGAGAGACAGATAGGGAGAAAGAGAGAAGGCAAGGGACGACTTCGAGAGAAGACAATGCCAGCCTAAGAGACAATTGCTTGCGGCTGGAGAAAGAGAAAGAGAGGGAGGGAGTAGAGAAAGAGAGAGAGACTCTTATAAGTGCTGTATAATTTCCTGCAACGACACCTTCATTGTACGCCCGACGTTTCATTCTTATCGTTGGGGCAAGACACGAGGAGGGAAGCGATATTGAGAGAGGGTTGCGCTTTCTCGAAGGCGTGGAACGTTGTTCCGAATGAATTCGCAATCGAAACGCAAATTTTCGAAAGAGAAACTAAAATTCTCGATCAATTAAACACTCACGGATTAACTTTTCAATTAGACAAGTGTTTTTTGTTCATGTCTCTTCTATACTTTGTTCGCCATCATGTTTGATAAAATGTTTCTGATATCATTGAAGTCAACCTCGGATTCTCTCGAGAATTCAGATTTTCCCAGCTGATTCGGAAACGGCGGCCAGGTAATGCAATTAAAAGAGCGTTTCGCACGAAAGCCGTCCAATTCCGCGTGAGAAATAGCGCGTCTAACAATAAATAGGAGCTGAATTTATTCGGGAGGAGCGAGAGAGAAAGAGAGAGCGTGCGTTTACGCTGATTCCGTGCGAGATAAGCTCTGATTATAATGCGGTATCATGTCCGAGATAAATGTCTGCGTCAGTAACAAATCGCGGCTCGGGATTCAACCGACGCTTGATCCTTATAACTTAATGAAGTCTACGAGGAAATCGAGCAATCTTCTAGAGTAGCTCGAGAGTCCCAACATATCTTTTTCCACATCTCTCTAAGCGTGAACTTCTCAAGTGCAACCGACACGGTAATGGAAGATTAATATAACGCACTTAATGGCACTCAACTTAATTGAAAAAGAAAAAAAACGAAACATTGAAAGCTAAATTCCAAGAAGATTCTCTTGAAAATTAACTTATTTTACGTTAATTATTTCTCGAACACGATCCAATAAGTGTTAACTTAACATCTTCGAATTTTTCCCGCTAATATCTGTCGTGCTCCATTTCAATATTTCGATGACACCGAGAGGTACCTGAGGAATAAATGTGGTCGAGAGACTTTCCGGTTCTCTCCCACGATCGGAAGAGAGGCAGGATCGTCGACGCACTTGAAAACCCTCAATAGACTCAATCACGGACCGCGCCGTGACCCTGCGCGTTGTCCCCTTCAGAGGAGTCTCCCTCCCCCTCTCCCACTTGACAACGAACCCGGACCAGATTCACAGTTTGTTTTCTCAGGGCGGATTGAACCCGAAGAGAGAGAACCCCACTCGTTGCGTCGCTCGATCGCACGGCACAACAAACACCATTGAAATATTCGCGAGAACTTCCTGAATACCTTCGCCGCGAGCAACGAACGAATAATCTCGCTCGATAACTTTCGAGGCGTGCGCGATCGCAAACGTAGTCGCTAAAGTTACACGGATTTCATCGATTAATCGCGGACCAAGAAAACTACGCACCTGGCGTGGTTTATGCAAGAACCACTGCGCGGTAATTACCTGCATAATTAGCGTCGTTATCGGGAACAATCTCGCGGCGACTTTCCCATTTAACCACGTAAAGTTGGTAAAAGTTTGTAATGTAATATATGCTTTCTCGTATTTTTTTTTAAATTAAAACTAAAATTATGCTTGTCACTTTGCGTAATCTCTTGATAAAACGTTTCGATCGAGAACACGGGAAATTGTTATCAGATTATTATCGAGTTTAAAGTAAGAGTGTCGTGTCTCTCTCTCTCTCTCTCTCTCGCTTCTCCCATTATAACTGATGATATTAATAGACGTGTCATCAAGGGGCGGCGAAGGACGGCCTTGCGTGACGTCGCATCGCGTAATCATCACGCAAGTTTCTGACAGACGGATGAACGTCCTCTCGAAAGGACGAGAGGGGATGACGTGGTGGTTGCGCGACGACAACAGCACGGGGAAACGCGCGAGGGAAAAGAAGGAAAACACGAAGTTTCGGGCGAGGAGAAAGGGGGTCACGGTTTTCGTAAATTCGCCACGCAAGTCGACCGCAAAATCGGGGCTGAATGAAGAAGTGACACAATGCAGCGCGTTGCAGACGCGCCGAGCAGAATCGCCGCCATCCCTCTGTGTGCGAGTTTCTGTCTCGCGCGTCTCCCCCGAAATCCGCCCGGTCGGAACCATTCACCATCGTTCGCGAAGGAAGAAAAGACGAGGAGGAGAGAATAATAATATAAAAAAAAGGGGGGACCACGAAGGGGGGGCGGAGAGAGCCAGAGGAAGATAGAAAGGAAGGAGCAGGTCCTCGTTCTAAAGCGAGCGGCGATGCGTGGCGACGCGGTTCAGTCAGAACCGACTGGGTGATTCTTTTTCCCCTCTTTCTCTCCCCTCGTCCTCCTCTTCATCTCCTTATTGTATCGAGATCCACGCACACACACGTGTGTAAGGGGCCTAGGCATAGAATGGTATCTGCATGTGACGGATCGTCGTGCGTTGCGCGCAGGGATCCGTCAAGAGTCATCCGGATGCGGGGCCCCCTGACTTTTATTTCGGTCTCGGCGGCGACACTCCCCTATCAAAAAAGTAGCGAATTTATTGTACACGCACAGGTGTCGTGGATTTTCTTTCCTCGCACTCGACGAGTCGCTTTCTATTCTTCTTCCCGCGTTGACGTTCGTCGAATGCAAAAAGAACAAATTTATTCGAAACAGATATCCGTCTCAGAGATTAAGATGAATAAAAGAAAGATATGAAAAAAAAGTTCTTGCAACTTTTGAGAGAAAACAGAGATGTTAGAGCGTAAAGTCCGTGTTCGCGAATTATTATTATTTTTTTTTTTCCACGTCTCTTAAGCGGTTCGAAAGAGTAAGCAAATAAAACGAAATTTAAGAGTAAATGCTGTAACGACATTAAAACTGCAAGCCTTGCGTAACACCCACGAAAGTAGAAGAAGAATACGAAAGAAGAATACGAGTTCGTTCCACGAAATGCCGTTCTGTTCAAATTATAGAAGGCAATCGCCTCCCACGTCAACTACCGGTTAGTTATTTCTGGATCGATTAAATCATCTTACGTAACGCGTGTCTCGAATTGTAATTGCTGCATTATCGTGCCTCTATTAGTTAAATCTCACTGACCATTGCTGTAGCAGTTTAATCGTTTGATAATAATCGTGCGTTCGTTGACGCGACTCGCGTCAAAAAAATACATATTTTAGCAATCACACGAACCGATCCTGAACTCGCGATCCGATCCGGAGGAAACGAGCCGTGACGGATATATCGCGAGACGTTTTTGCGTTTTACATATCGCGCCGGATAAATAAATAAACTATCGCGCG
Source organism: Pseudomyrmex concolor (assembly GCA_014839585.1). Taxonomy (NCBI): domain Eukaryota; kingdom Metazoa; phylum Arthropoda; class Insecta; order Hymenoptera; family Formicidae; genus Pseudomyrmex; species Pseudomyrmex concolor. The sequence continues at coordinate 61,589 of QVOB01012862.1, forward strand.
CTCGCACAGGTGACTAATACATTATTCCGATAAGCGCACGCACTTAGCTCGAGTCGCGCTTGTTCGCGATATCACGGCGCGACCTGCTTCGGTTCGCGTTACCGCAATATCGTAATCACGCGAACTAACGAGAGACGCAAGTTTCCCCCCCGGAAAGGGGGCAACGTCCGCGAGAGAGGCGTTTTCTCGTCACGGAAAAAATTTTCGCACGGGAAAAATAACTCGCGTTAACTTTAAACTTTCGTTCGCTGGCTGTCGGCGCGCGAAATTCAACGCCGAGCTCGCGTCGTAATTTCACGGTGCTACCGCAAGTACCGCGCGAGTTAGCAGTCAGTTCCGCCCGGCGCGATGAAGAAATAATAGCGAGCACCGCTAAATTGTTGCGCGTGTGTTTCGTACATGTGCACGCGCGCGCGCGCCCAGCTATCGGGCGTAATTATATTTTATTACGGCGGAGGCGGCGGAAAAATGGAAAGCACACCGGGCCGTGCGATTTCGCCGTGTGACGTAATCGGGCGTAATGGTGTGTCTCGAGCATTACGCCGACACCCCCTTCGCTGCGGCTTGGCCGCCATTTTCTCCTGGCGTGGCAGACTATTTCGTCGACGCCCCGCGTTTTCAATCATACACATCGGTGAGTTTCATTATTACCGAATTTAGGGGCATTTCTCTTCGCTCGTAGCCTCGCCTCTCTCTCTTTCTGTTCGCGGTAATTTCACATGGATAACGAGTAATCGATTGCGGACGCTTTCTTCATTCGCATCAAGCTCGATACAACCCAACCTCTGCCTTTCTCCCTCGATATATCGAAATAAATTGAGGTTATCGCGGCGGAAAACAAGGTCGAGTTGTTTACTCGCGAAATTTGTTCTATCTCTCGCTTATTATTGTCTTTTTTGTATTGACAATCTACTGCGCAATCTGCCGTTACGAACAATGAGATCAACGAGATTGATCCCGAATAAGAACGTGCAGGAAAACAACGAGTAGAATAACGGAAGATTTTTTTTTACTTGAATTTTTCTTCCGAAAACGGTAATACAGATGGTCGGATTCCGTTACCGCTGTCCGAATTTAACTGCAGAAGCGGCCTTAACAAGATAGAGCCGCGTTCTTTTCTGCGCTTTTGCGAGGAGCGCGTTTACGCCGCGTACACGCAATAAAAGTCACGTCGAGGACGATGCAGCCGACGAGGGACCACCGACAAAAAATGTCAGCCCGCGTTCGCCAGGGCGGCTCGGGTCGCGGCGTGTGTTGCGGTGTTTCCCCGTATATATCCCGTCTTCCTCCCTCACGATCCCGTGAGAATCCGTGGAGCGTCTTTTTCACTCGCGTGCTCTCTCCGGATCCTCCGTAAAACGCGTGACGTGCGCGCACGCGGCCCTCCTTTACGGCCATACTTTGTGGTTTTCGAAAAGTTTCTTGCGTTACCGCCGCGGTGGTGGTCGCAGTGGTTCTCGCTCGTCAGCCGAGCAACCACTCGACGAAAAAAAATACTCTCACAAGAGATGCTACTTAAAATAAAAAAAAAATAAAAAATAAAAAATATTTATACATATAGCGTGACCTTTTTCTGTTTTATTTTTTGATATCTTGGATTATTTTCTACGATTTTGTTCTATTATTTTACTCGGATAGTTTCAACAAAATTTCCACGAAAATTTGCACCAGTGGGTCAAAAAAATAAATAAAACAAAAGAATTATATCCGTATATTCGTTAAGCACAACAAAACTTGCTTCTATAATACCGCTGTCGCTTCGTAAACATCGCAGAGTTCGCATCGGATAAACAGACCAGCCCGATGTTCTCTCGCCCACGGCAGTGGGATCGCGGTAATTTCCAGTCGGCGACGAGTTCCGCGTGTTCTAGCGTCTCTCGCGATTTTACGACTCGCGGAAATGCCTTCTTTGGCGAGCGCGCAGCGCCGAGAAAAGGTTGACTCTCCCGGCGCGCTGTCACAAAGTAAAGACGCATCTTCCATTGCAGGCCTCGGCTTTCTGCCGAGTTCTTCTCCGTTTGCGACGCACACGCGCGCACCACGCAGCGAAATCACGCACGCACACTATACGCGCGCGGCCTCGGCGAACGAGCATATACGCCTTCGTGAGTCGCGAGTCTCGGGCTCTGCGGTTAATTTAACAACGTGGCAACCTCTTTGTAGACCACACGCTTGTAAACTAAGAATGAAGTCTGTTCGGCGGCGCGGCCAAAGCAAAACAAAAAACCACAGCGACGGCTCTCGTTGTTCGCGGACCTTCTTCTCTCGTCTCTCTTTTTCCGCTTTATTTTTTATTTTCTTTGGTTTTTTGTTTTCTGTACGCAGAGGAATCCGATCGATTCGCGAATTTAACGAGGACGTTATTTCTCTTTCTTTGCTCAATCCTTGCTCCATTTATAAGACATTGAGATAAAAGAAAACAAGATTGGCGTTACACATAATTTGTTTTCGAAGAAAAGAAAAACAAACAAATGCCTACCTATAAAGTGTTTTGTATGTACGACCATAACTATACTTTTATGTTGTTGTTTTTACGGACTTGTTACTTTCTGTTTTCTTTTTGTGATTTTATCTTGTTCTGGTTGCGCATCAAAGATATTAATTTCGATGCGATTTTTTTTTCTGCGGACGGGAGTGTCGCGCGTTCGAATCAGAAATCCTATTTTCTTTTGTCAAGCCGTGAAAAATTAAAAATTCTATCGCGTAAACTCGGGAATTTTATAATAACGTGTGTGAAAATGGATGCGAGCGTGTGGAAGAAGCGTCGAGGTTACGCGCGGCGCGCACGAGTTCCGACGCACAGGGACGACACTCTCTCGTCGTCTGTATTTTTGCACGTCTCTTCTCTCCTTCCGTCCCTCCCGCCTTCCCTCCGCCACCCTTCGTTCCTCCTACGCGTCGCATCGTGAGTCACGCTCTATATTTAGAAGCTCGTAGAGCGCATATCCCGCGCTTATATACGCGCGCTCGTTCACGCATCGGCTTGGGCATCTCGCAAAAATATGTCACGCTCGTCTTTATATCCGGGCCACAGGATGATGTGTCTTTTATCCTCATGATCCGCCATGTGTGGTCCCCGCCGTAACTCGTGCGACGGAGTCGCGATCTCTGCGCGGTGCGACGCGTCTCACGACCGCGACGCTTCTCGTTAGCGGTCGAAATATTCTACTATATTTTTAATCTGCGCGGATGAAAACTAAAATTCGTAATTTAGAATTTACTCGGCACGTATGTACAAGCTTTTGAAATCGCTATATTTTTTAGAAATATTTTTAATCGAGAACGCGACAATTTAAAAGGCGACAGAGTTTTCCTTTCGCTTTGTACTTGACGCGTTTGCTTCAAAAATTGATTTATTATCTAAGCCGCGCGTGATTATTATTACGGGAGCGAAACGTCGTCGTTCCGCGGATTCCCGACGTCGAGACAAAGGTAATCGCACAAGTGGTCGGAAAGCGCTCCTCTCGTCGCCTGTGTGAACAGGAGGACACAAGAAGAATACCAAAGCCGCGCATTTAAAGCCAGAACGCCGCGCGCGGAGAAACAATGGCGATGGCACGACGAAGGGAGAGGAGGAAAAGGGGGAGGACGGGGAGAAGAGAGGAAGAGTGTTACCGCGCGCTCCAGCACGCGGGCGGATAGGGTGGCTTTAGAGGCGAACGGCGTGACAACCCCTCTTTCTCGTCACGGCAAAGTTTCATCACCGCCACGACGCAAACTCATTCCCAACCCCTCCGGCTGAACTTCGACCAACAACTTCGGGTCTCCTCCTCGTTTATTCCGGGTGACTGCATTTTCGTTCCATCGTGCGCGCACGGGATTGTCCTCTCCTCCCCCGCGTCCTATTATACATCTTCCTCTTGCTTTCGCCGCGTACCGCGCCGTCTCTTCGTCTATTTCGCTCTCTCTCTCTCTCTCTCTCTCTCTCTCTCTCTCTCTCTCTCTTTTTTCTGGCCCTCCACATATATTTCGAACGACGTCGTGGTATGCTCTACGGAAAATCGAGCGTGCTCTCGATCGTATCGAGAACCCTCCAAAAACTACGCGGAGTATCCCCCCGTTTCCGCATCCGGAAGATCGAGAAACACTGGTGATTATCGTTTCCAAATTACGTACATAAAACTCTGATCCTGGCCGATATGTATCTTACGTTTTTTCCTGCGTTATCTTCCAACAAAGATTGCAAAACTTTTGTTTTTTCGATTAAGTTTTCGAATTAAGAGCGTTTTCGTCATTTACGACGCGCGAAAACATTTGAATGAGATGCGAAACCGAGTGGCTATGGAAAAGGGGGACTGCACAAGAGGTTGGAAAGCCGGCTGAAGGGTCCGATGGGAAGCAGCGGTAAAATAGGATGAGAAAGAGGAGGGAAAAGGAAGGGAAGAGCACGAGAGAAGAGTCGAAGACAAACGCGCGCGATAGGCGGTAAAAGGGTGCGCGAAAAGGAAGACGTTAGGAGCAAGGGAAGAATTAGCTAATGGCGCACGATGAATCCGTAATGGGTTTGCGCTGTTCCCGGAGCCGCATCGGGATTTGAACGAGTTCGTTCGCCCATCCTCGCGACGAGGAAAGCCGATGGAAAAGACCGCCGATAGAAGCAGCAGCA
>QVOB01012863.1:0-45748 GCA_014839585.1 Pseudomyrmex concolor
TAAAAAAATGTAAGATTGTCAACATCTAGAAATCGAGACTTTTGAATAACTGGTAAAGCGTTTGGCCAAATTAAAATAGGTACGTGTAATGAGTGAGAAATATAAAAATATAACAATTTTGACTCGAGTTATTTTCGCGAAGTTTCGTAGCCATTAATTTACCGTTCAATTTATATTACTCGGAAATAAATCCTCCTTGCGAAAGTGATTTTCCCTATTTCGGTAACTTGATGAAGAGTCGATTATTTCCAAACGATTCGTTACACCCTATAACTCGCGCACAGCCTCGTTTCGGTGATGTGTTACGTATATGACGATAAAATCGCATTTCATCTTCTTGGAAATCTAATGAGGGAGCAATTACTTCCTAGGTTGACCCCAACACGCCCGAATATATATGTGCCTTGCCTTCATAACAGTCTTGACGGTAATAAAATTACGCTTCGCTTTCTCGCGACCATCGGGAAACTCCCGACGAAGGAGCGATTACTACCAAACGATCCGTTAACGGCCGTGAATATCGTCGTTCCTGTTTGCGGGGATACATCCCGCAAATCCGGGAGAGATATTACGGGCAAGTCCGAGAAATTCGATAATCAATTTGCATTCAATAATCCACGATCGTTAAGACGGATGTATTCGACGGAGTCTGGGCGGAGTCCCTGAACTACCGGGCCGGAAATCGGCATGCGGATTAGACGCTTTGTCGTCGTCACGACGCCGAGGACGAGAAGCGTGTGGCTTCGATCCGCGCCGGGTCCGCAGGATTCCGGTCTGCTTATGAATGCTTCATGTCGAGTTAACGTGCGCCCCGTATACGAATCTACGCTCCACGCATTCACGCCGCGCATCAATGTTTTACTCTATTGCGGAAATTACGGGGAACGCCCAGACACGATCTAGCGCAGCGTTCAGATCTAAGGTTCTCACAATCAGTGCCTCGAGATTTAATGAAACCGAGAGAGAGAGAGAGAGAAAGAGAAAGGCAGGGAGAGACACGGAGAGACAGGGAAAGACGGGGAGAGAGAGAGAGAGAGAGAGAGAGAGAGAGAGAGAGAATATATTCAAGCAAATTATTATTTACAATAAATATAAAATATGATTTTCCTTATACTCTTCAGTACAAAAGATTTAAATTATTTATGTCAGTTATATGCAGTGTTTCTACAGATTACTATAAATTACTATAAATTCCCCGAGATTTATGTTTATCAAAATGGAATCGAAAAATAACGTTGCCTGGGAGTATAAAATACAGAAGATACAAAAAAATTTTCAATATTTGCGTATCCTATAAATATATTTTACGATTATTCACTAACCTATCTGTACATATATCGCATTTAAAAAATACAATCTCTAATATTAAATACAATATGCGATATGCAGTATGGATTAAATTTATAATGTCAACAACTGCGTTTTCTCATTGCATATGAACGAGTAATAATTAATAAATAACAACAACATGACGTGACGCAATAAAAATTATATCACTGTGAAAACAGTAATATTTTTGTGCGATATTTTTGTATGCAAAAAAAATAATATTAAATGTGCAATGTATCTCGTAGAAAAATCAATTAATATTCTCTCAATTGATATTGTCTCAGCGAGAAACTGTGTCATTTTTCTCGCGACGATAAAAACGTATTTTTGCAGATATCGCTTTGTAATTTAATTCCAATTACCTTGGAATTTAATTTATTCGCACGTTGATAGTTTTACGAGATTGTTTTGCCGCATTTATCAAAGCTCAAACTTCCCGCGGAAGGATTCGCGAACAAACGCATCATGGCGTATCAGCGCCGCATCGTCGTATCCACGAAATTGTAGACAGGACAATACCAAGTGATAAAATAATTCTCTTTCTCGCTGAGGAACGCTATTTCTCTGCCAACTTTATTATTCACTCGGTACATATAGTGAATTCTCGTCGGCAATAAACGCGCAAAGACTCGTGCCTGATATCCGTCCGATATAAGAGAAGCATTTTAATCTGTATCTTTCTGCGTACACACATGTAACGCGGTACATGTGTGCACACGTGAGATTCGTATAGCGGTCAAAAAATGTCTCAAGAAGACGACGTTGGATTTTTGTACAAAACGATGAGTAAGTGACAAAACAAAATTTGCTAACAATTCACACATGTTACGTAGAAAAATCTTAACATTGCTATACTGCTCCGTAAAATTTTCAAAAATATTAATAAATCTTAAAATATAAACAAATAAAATATATATAATATAATTTTGAGAATACGTGCATATATATTTCTTGTACGTACACATAACAAATATTAAATCTTATTTCCAATATTATATAATTTGTAATTTAATATTATATATGTAGTTTATATAATCTGTATTTTAAAGTAAACATTTCTCAATATATACACAACTTATTATATTTTTTATATTAATTTATGTCATTACATAAATTCAATATCTTCATCATAGTTCTTATATTATGATGAAATGTACACACACAGAATTTTATAAACAATATTGTATATTATTTAATTTACTATTTATTTACTAATGCTTATGTACTGTAAGTTACTCTTTATATGAACTACTAATATCAGTTGTATCTCTCTGTACTACTGATTTATTTTTTACTGATTTTTTATTTTGCTCATTATTGCTGTATATGCAAAATTTAATACTTTCTATTATTGCTTTATTATTATTAATTTATTAATAAATGTACACTAGTATCTGCATTTTGATTATGATAACTTGCTAATTTGTCGTTTGCATGTGAATGCATGATGATAACCATAATTATTTTATGACTGCAATTTTGTTTACATAATATTAAACTGACATATTCTCAGTAATACTAATCTGTGTGATGTGTGTGTATATATGTATGTATGTCTATGTATCTATGTGTGTTATAAGTGATGTCTAGTGATGTGCTTGATGTGATGGAAGACATTTTACAAATATCTATGGTGATGTGTTCAATATTGATGAAAGCTGCAGAAAGATATTGACAGTTTCTTGTGCCACAGAAAAAAAAAACATTTTTAGTTTGATTAGTTTTCAAAGATATACAAAAATATCATGAGTAGCACATGTAGGTCCAAAATTAAATGCAGACATAACCTAAAATTACTTCTACTATTAATTTTAATTAGAAATTTAGTACGGTAACACACAAAAATAAGGAGTTTTATAAGATACACGTACATATATCTGTAGCTGTCTAAAAAAAATTAAGCACATTTTATTATTTGCAGTTGAGAGAGACCCTAAAAAAAGAAGAGTGAAACCGGTTGAATCTGCGCAACAATCCCTGCTTGATTTCGACTTGGGAGAAAGCTCAGATGATAGTGACTTTAGAATTGAAGATCATTGCGAAGAATCTGATGATGATGACGATTCGGTAGATTCTAATAATGTTGAAAAAGGTAAATTATAACTTAAATTTGATAATGATAATGTAACTTAAATATATGGAGTTCCAAATTTAATGTTTAATTGTTTGTTTTTTTATAAAAGAAGAAGAAAATGTGTCTGAAGAATCTGATGACTCCTTGGAAGATCCGTTGTTGAGAAGAAAAGATAATGCTGGCTTAACTGTGGGAGATGTAATTGAACAAGCTCGCCAGCAAACTTTAAAGGGTGCACCTCTTGATGAAAAATTAAATAAAATGCTAATCTGTTGCGGTTGTTTAGGAGACAGAAGCGATGATATAAACGAAATCGTTGAATGTGATGGTTGTGGAGCTAGTGTTCACGAAGGTATAAATTAAAAGTTAAGTTTTGCTTGTCATCATATTTTTCTACTATACGAATTTATAAACAAACGTTCAATTTTAGGTTGTTATGGCGTATCAGACGTAGAGAGTTTCTCAAGTACTGATTCCTTATGCCAATCAGCACCTTGGTTTTGCGAAGCATGCAGTGCAGGTGTTGAAAATCCATCGTGCGAACTTTGTCCTAATCAAGGAGGAATTTTTAAAGAAACTGATGTTGGGAAATGGGTTCATTTGGTGTGCTCTCTTTATATACCCGGTGTTGCTTTTGGTGAAGTAAGTAATTGCACCGCCTATTATAATTTCATTTAATTTATTGAGTCATGTATGTAAACTCGATGAGTAGGTTGATCGTTTGTCGAGTGTAACGTTGTTTGAAATGGCATACACCAAATGGGGTGCGAGAACGTGTTCTTTGTGCGAGGATTCGAGTTATGCTCGCACGGGCGTATGCATCGAATGCGACGCCGGAATGTGTCATACATATTTTCACGTAACCTGGTAATAATTTTGTTTCACATTTAAATATCATAAGTTTTGTATCATTTGTTTATGAAAAACAAAAATAAAAACTATTTTTGCAGCGCGCAAAGAGAAGGTCTACTGTCAGAACCACATAGTGAAGAAGTTGATCAAGCAGATCCATTCTATGCGCATTGTAAATTGCATTCTGACAAATCTCTTGTTCGTAAGCGTAGACGTAACTGGTTAGCTTTACAATTACGTGCACAGTATCGACAACAGTTGTTGAAGCAACCCAATAACTTAAACACGGAAGAACAAGAAAGAATTCAAAGAAAGTTAGCGAAACACAGACATAAATATCTCGCTCACAAAGCGTCCCGACCACCACCATGGGGTAAATTAAGTTTTTCTCGTTAGACTTTTTTTTTTTTTGTTACATCATATATACTTCATATTCTATTAATTGCAGTTCCCACACAAAAAATGCCACGTTTATTAACTACGTCGGCTTCTGCTTGCCGCCAATTGGCAAGAAAAGCCGAATTGATGGGCGTTGATACAGCCGCATTAGAAGCGCAAGAATCTCAGTTAGTGGCATTGGTAGATGTTCGAAAAAAATGGCATATTGCTCCCGCCTTCAGCGTAGAATTTATCGGCTATTATTTAGATCGCAACTTGCGCGTAACGTCCATGAAAAGACGATTACAAGAACTTCTCGATATCAACTCTCAACTATTGAATGAACAACAGAGACTAGACAGAAAGTATGACGAAGTGATGAAAGATAACGAAGAGCAGATAAGAATAAACGTGACACTGAAAGAAAAGATCGAGCTGTATCATCAAGTTCTTAAAACTGCCGGTTACACGAAACATTTGCCATCGATCGCCGATCTGGCAAAGCCAAGAATAACACCTATTCTCGGTAAATCACATCGTATTACTTTAAACCTTGGAAAAATGATACACAAATGTGTTTTTGCAGGTACGGGATTAGGTGTTCCCACGGCAGCCGCATTGAAAATGGGCGTCGGATTTCCGTTGCCTGTGGGTAAAGGTGCTGAAGGTGTGCGCGAGGGTAGGGTATTAAGTAGCCAGGCGCAAGAACAAAATCACAAAAGCGAGCTCACGACTTTACGACACCAGTGCGGCATTTGCAGACGATCGACCAATCAACATCTTTTAGCAAAGTGCGACACGTGTCATTTGCATTATCATTTGTTCTGCTTGAGCCCACCTCTTTCGCGAATGCCTAAAAAAACCAGACAAATGGGATGGTAATATGTGAAGAGCTTTTCTAATATTTATCAGATCATTTTCTTGTTCCTCTTAATCTAATTATCGATTTTTAGGCAATGTTCAGAGTGCGATAAGGAATCTTCAGAATCGGAGGTAGAACGTGTGGACACGTCGGCACCTCGTAAATTGAGACACTGTAAGGATGACGCTATTTCAACTCCTATACCGATGCAGGACGTACAAGCAACACCAAGTATGCCTGCTACATCGAAGAATTCCATCAACAGTGTACTAAACGTTACTACGCCTGATATACACACAACTCCAAAAGTATTTATCTCACAAATAAAAAAAAAATATATACTTGGTGATATTAACGTGTATATAACTATATTTTTATATCCGTAGTTAACTATCAAACCAATGGGCCCACAACCATCAACGGAACTTGCACAAACAGCTGAATCGATGTACAATCCCCAATCAATTAATAATATCCCTGTAAGAGAAGGTTCTCCAGAATATATGGTAGCTTCAGCAGATGGGACAGAATCTGTTCCTCAAAGAAGTGGAAAAAAAAGAAGGAGGTGCATAAGATGATCTAAACAAGACAATCTAATTTACTGTTAACTCGCACAAATATAAATTCATATATAAATTCATGTAAATTATATATTTTTAGGGAAAAACACAAGAGATATTCTCCGGATCCAATAACTGGAATCAAACAAAGAAAAAGGAAGCACAAAAGAAAAAGTTTAGATATAGAAAATCCAGAAGTTCAAAGTCAACCGGAAATTCACAGAAGAATTACGATAAAAGTATTTTATTTCTCTTTATACGCTATACTATGTATTTATTACGATTTGAGTATTAATTGTTAATCTATTTCAAACGCAGATAAAACCGATTCCACGACCGGAAGGTGATGCAGCTTCGGAATCGAGCCCGCAAATGTTTGTGGCCACTTCTACAAGTACCGAGATCACATTGCCACCGCCACCAGTTCCACCTGTAAACGAGTCTCCAATAAACGTGTCTGCGAATAGCAGTGGTCGATTGTCGACAGGAACAAAGAGAAATAAGGATACAGATCTCATGACGCAGTGTAACGTCTGTGATAATCCTGGAACCAATCAAAATCTGGTTAAGTGAGTATTTTGAAAATATCTGTAACTATGATGATCTAAATCATGTATTGCACTTTTGTTCTAGATGCGACGAATGTAAAAAATGTTATCACTTTACGTGCTTGGATCCGCCTGTGAAAAAGTCTCCAAAAAGAAGAGGTTATTCCTGGCATTGTGCCGACTGCGATCCTAGTGTAAGTTCATAAACTTTTACTTTTCATATAAACCTTATTTTTTATGTTTTAAAAATTTATACATGAGAAAATATGATCATGGAACAATTTTGTTTATTCTTACGATAAACGTATTGATGATACATTCTGTGTGTGTACGTTCTAATATTGTACATTCAATATATCTATTATAATGAGTAAAGATGTCATAAATATAAAGAAGTGATACTGTATTAGAATATACAAAAGAATTTTGCTGTGTGGAAGTAACTATCAAACGTCACTCTGAAAACATATGTTTTTGAATATTATTCTGCATAAATCCATTTTGAAAGTCCACTGCACTCATAGCTGAACGACTTGCTATTTTTATCTTATTTATTGAAATCCAGCTTGGCCCTTTACATGTTACAATTAATGTTTTGCTGGTTCTATCAAATTTTATTGAGCCTGAAAGTTTTTGAACATTAATTATTTGTTTTCTCTGAAAAATATTGTGCAACGATAATGACGCATTACATTTCTTTTCTAGGAATAAGCCAAGAGTTTTACATCATTGCAATTCTTGGAATCGGTTTAATGCCACACTCAATCAGGAATAAATGATGATTAATTACCCGGTGCATCATCTTCTGGATTTATTGCGCTTGTCGATTTTGTCACCTGCCGGATGTCTAACAATTTTACTGTCCTGTCATCAAACTTAGTCGTTAATGGATACAATCCTAGAAGTCCGCGATACAGATCATACACATTCTTCGCCGTCATCGCATCCCACTTCACCCAAGAGATCTTAGATGAAACTTTGGGTGCTGCAATATGCAAATCAAGATTCAAATACTTCTGTCGTTATTTGACACAAAAGAAAAAACAAAGATACCGTATGTTATGCCTATTTTTTCTTGAGGCTTCGACAATGATAATATATGTGGCAATTCTTTTATTACACAGAGCAAAACATTGGCACCTATTTTAGCCAACTTAATATACAACTCTGGTAAGGTTTCATCTGGATAAATATCTACTTTTTTCTGTATTATTATTTCTCCAATATCAAATCTACAATAACATGACAGAAATAAACTATATGTCTGTAACCCGAGTAGTTTCAGAAAAAAATAGTACTATGTATGTGTATATAAACACACATGCGCATAAAATTTAAAATTTTTAAATTAATTAAAATTTTCTAAGTGGCTCCTTTGTCTCTTACTTACTTAGTTAAGAAAAAAACTTAATATCTATTGAATAATATCTATTGAAAGTTTTGTACTAGATATTAATGTAAATTTATATTATAATATTATTATTCTCTAGTATCTCTTTTACCTCCCAGAATTAAAAAGTGTTTAATATAAATACATTAAAAAAAAAAAAAAGAATTTACTTTTCTGGCATTATTTTCATGATTGTAATTCCTGTCTGTGTGTCTCCATTAATTAAGGAATAAATTATTGGAGCTGCTCCTCTCCATCGTGGCAATAAACTAGCATGAACATTTAATATACCACTGTGACAAAACAAAGTGTATATTATATTATATATTGTAGAAGATATATAAAATACACAGGTATCTATAAGATATAAGTGTATTATAATTATATAAAGCAACTTACAGTGGAAATGAACTTATAATATTTGATGGTATTAGATGGCCAAAAGAGACAACAATACCAACATCAAAATTTTGCGGATTATTCTCTAGAGGCCATCTATTAATGATAATTCCTCTTTCTTCTGCAAATTGTACAACAACATTTTTTTTCTCTTTATATGTTGATACAACTTCTAATCTGCATAAGTTTTTAATTCTGCTAGAAAATATATAAATATATTGTTATATGACACACACACATGTATATTTTACAATTTTTTAAACAGTACAGAATATAATTGTTTAAAATGTCAAATTCAACTTATAAAAAAAAATCAATAAACTTATATGAATGATATACTAACTATTCATTATACAAACTTCGTAAACTTTCGACAGCAAAAGTATCTGTTCCAAAAAATAAGACTTTCCATGGACCACTGGTTTTTTTTCGGACATGTACACAATATGAAAAGGTTATCTCATGCAATTTATCATTTCTCTTAAATAGTGTCAGTAAACGTGAACATTTTTTTATTACACATGTTGATACGTTAAAATGCAACATACTGTATTTTTACATAGAACATTTGTATTTAATATATAACTACATTAAAATAAGGAGCACTGTAAATAGTGTGACGGACGTGATTAACCAAGTATTCGCGCATGCGTAACTCAGTACAGTACTCAGTAGTGGCTAATACAGATGTACATGTATGTACAGTATCTTACTTTAATGCGACTTGTATGTCGTACACAGTAAAATATTAGGTGAAGTAAAAAGTTCTGAGCGTTTTTTTGCTTTATTTCGACGATGAAAACGCTCAGAACTTTTTACTTCACCTAATAAAATATAAAATATAATTATAGCATATGTTATAATCAATTATTTAATTAGACTTTTAACAGAGACAGGACAGGTATAATTGTAAAGATAAAATATAAAAACTAACAAGCACTTGTCTCAAAAAAGAATATAACGTTTTAATATTAATTAAATCATCTCTTATAGTGCAATTATGCTTGTATACATTATTTAATATGTAAATGTACACATTTTATATTTTAATCACACTACAATCACCTCAGGCAGTACAGAATTTTTTGACTTTCTTTTGAAAAATAATTGTAACAAATTAGAAATAGCTCTGTTTTCTGTATATTGCATTTTTTTAGACAATGTGCTATTTACACAGCCAAGTTTTATTGGCAAGAGTTTAAGTTTCATGATTTTTCCTAAAATCTCAAAACACACATGAAACTTATTGTATTCAATATCTATATCATAAATGCGTAAGCAAATTTCAACTTCAACCAAATCTATGACATCTTCTCCTACACAAATAGGTGGGGGGTTTCGAGCTGAAAAAAATTATTTACAGCATACTTATATTAAATGTGACATATCATTGAAACCAAAGATGTAGAATATTACCTGAAACTGTTTCATTAATAATAGAATAGTTATTATAAGTAAGTGTAACTGAAATCCCATAATCATATTCCAAATAGCTGGCATTTGCACATACTGTATGTGAAAAAACAGAGCATCAATATTAATATTATACAAATTATATATATATAATGCATTATATGTATATTGACAGAGATATAATTGTTTAGATACTTCAAATCTATTAACACAGTAATGTGATACTGACATGTTCCATTCAAATTGATTCTATCCCATTCTATGTGTTGGCAGCATCCACAGTCATATGAAATGCACTCACAAATACTATCTCTCCTACTAGACTCATCTATAAAGAAAATACATCTTTTCCCACTTATATATGTCTCATCTCATGTATTACATACATACACACAATGTTTAGATATGAAGTTTTAACATTGACTATTGTTAAATAACTTCTTTAAAAAGAATTATCTTTCAATAAGTTAATATGCACACATATAATTTATAAATACATACTGAACACATCGATATACGATATTGCGGATTCTGTTACTGGAGTTATCACATCTTGACTTGTTGACTTAACGATTCGAATATAGAGCAAAACCACTGAGATAATTCCCACAAATTTAATAACAAAACATGTCATAGTTTTTAGTCTATAATTCTATAATGTCAATACAACAAAATAATTCCTATCAAATATCTCCTCATACGTAGCACTATATCACTTTTCTGTTGATTGTGCTCGCGTAAGCAAAGTAAATTATGTGCAGATATTCGAAACCAACTTCAAAAAACGACATCTTTGCTCGAATTATCAGTTACATTTCGCTTTCCATTATTTCCAAAGCGACAACAATGCTGATTGGTCATTTGTGTAATTACGTCGTATTGGATCATGTTAAGAGAATCACAAGAAAAAAACAAAGAAATATCGCATACAATATTCCAATTTAAATTGTGTCTCACAAGATTCAGGAGCAGTTTTACCAACTCCAGACATGTATTGGCTTTAGCCACTAGTAGTAGTACTTTATATAAGTGTTTGGCAGCAATGGTGCACATCGGAATTACGAAGCCACGAATCTTGCCGATCGGTTATAATGTAAAAGAAGATCATACCTGAATATTCTCCATGAAGTCTGATATTGCTAGCTGAAATCTTCTTTTTTTGGCAATTACACACACGTGGAAAGTTGCAGATCTTCACTCGCTATTCCTTTTTGTTTTTCTTCCTGAATCCATTTCCTTTCCTGAATCCATCCAGTTTAATGCTCAAACTCAATCGATGCTGGCAGCAGCAGCTCGCTATTCACACAAATATCTGTAAAAGCACAAAATATATAGTAGTTTTATTTTATAACAAGAGCAGTAAATGACGATTTAAAGAGATGTACTTACTTGATCACATTTCATCCTGCTCTTATTGCTCCGGCAGAAATATTTGATGCTGCTCATTAAAAATCTTATTTTTTTTGCATTCACGCGCGCAAGACGATAACACTCGCGAAAAATACGTACTAATTCGAAAGAAGTTCTCGCGTTGCGCGTCCACCATTTTGTTTCTCGCGCTCGAACGGTCGCGAAACAATTTCACTTTTTACTCGCCGATTATGATTATCAGCGATACTAATTCACATCACTGCACATCACACTTCACTCGACACTTTACAATACACATGATGCCACTGATATTCACGCGCGAAACGATAATAATCGCGAGAACAATCGTCGAACGGAGTCCCGCTCCGTGTTACGCGTCCTCACGATTCAAACGTACTGAAGTGCGCGGCAAAGCGCGCTCACATAGAACGGAACAGAACTAGATCAATCGGAAAGATAGGTAGCATTTTTATCCACTGGATTGGTTCGCAAATTGTGGACATTGAGGCGCTCGAGAGAGAACATGTAAAGGCCTATCTACATAAGATGCAGATGCGAGTCGCAAGTCAATGTTTGTAAGACGGGAAACCCAGCAACCCTTTGAGCCATATGGCTGGCAAGAAGTATATTAGCAGGGGTTCTGTTACGTGTACGTGCATTTCGTCCAAGAGAAACAAGTTTTCTCGTCTAGTTATTCAAAGGTTCGTTCATTTCTTGTGCACTGAGATTGCACTAGGATCATGGTGCAGAACTAGTGACAACTACGTAGAACTATGTGAGTGCAAGAGTATAAGAAAGAAAAGAACGCCACATACACACACACACACACATACACAGGATAGGGTCAACATGGTGCAACATATTTTTGATTTATTTATAATTTTCTAACTTGAATTATTGTAACACTTCATATCCCGTGCTTTTGTATATATTTTTATATTTTGCCAACAATATTCTTTGCATTTTTCTTTTTTAATTTATATAAAAAGCTTGTATTTATTCATCTAAACGTAAAATTGTTCTTGTGTGTAGTATTGGTTTAAATAACATATTTATTTCGTTTTCTTCACTTTTATTTTGTTTCTGTATAATATATACCAATTATACTGTAAAACATGATTTTTGTTATTGAAGAAAAGTCGTTTTTGTCCATTTTGTCCATTAAAGCGCTAAATTCGAATCTGATTTTTATAAATAAACTAAACTAAAACTCTTTAGATTTATCAAATAATAAATATATAAATAATAATAAAAATTAATAAATAAAAAAATTAATAAATAATAAAAAAATTAATAAAGAATAATGTATTATTAGTTTCCAGATATATGAACAGTTTGTTACATCATCTTTTGCCATGAGTTATCATCGAACATCTCAATCATCATCTTCGAAACCGTACAATTGTAACACATGTGAAAAAGGTTTTACGACCAGGTACAATCTGCAACGGCATTTTTTATATCATTCACCTTCGAGGCCACATAAATGTAAAGAATGTGGAAGAGGTTTCAAGGTCAAGAACGATTTAAAAGTGCACGAAAAACTTCATTTTGTTCAAAAGTCGTATTACTGTGACATATGTGGAAAAGGTTTCGTGATCAAGCAACGCTTGCAACAGCATATTTTATATCATTCGTCATTGAGGCCGTATAAATGTAAAAAATGCGAAAAAACTTTCAAGACCAAGGTTGACTTGCAAGTGCATGGAAAATATCATTCGTTTTCGAAAATGTACAATTGCGACAAATGTAAAAAAGGTTTCATGACCAAGTACAATCTAAAACGGCATTTTTTATATCATCATTCGGTTTTGAGACCGTATAAATGTAAAGTATGTGGAAAAGGTTGCAAAACGAAGCACGACTTGCAAGTACATGAAAGAACTCACTTATCTTCGTATATCTGTGACAAATGTGGACAAGAGTGCAAGAACAAGACAGGCTTGCAAGTGCACGAAAAAAGTCATTTACCTTCGAGCACATACGTCTGCAACAAATGTGGAAAAGAATGCAAAACCAAGGACGAATTGCGATTGCACAAAAGAATTCATCCGCTTACAAACTTGTATACCTGTGACGAATGTAAAGACTGTTTTGTGACGAAAAAACGCTTGCGAAACCATTTAATATTTTGGCATTCGTCGCCGAAAACATACAAATGTAAAATATGTGTTAAAGTGTTTGCAATCGAGCAAGCCCTGAAAAATCACGAAAAAAGTCATTTAACAAAAGTTTATCACTGTGAAATATGTGGAAAAAATTGCAGGACCAGAATAGGCTTACTGATGCACGAGAGAAAACATTTACTTTCGAAATCACACAAATGTGAAAAATGCGAAAAAAGTTTTGTAACCGCGTACCAATTGCAACAGCATTCGGTAAGTCATTCTTCTTTAAAACCGCATATATGCGACAAATGTGGGAGAAGTTTTAAAAGATATTGTAATCTGCAACTGCATACGAGAACTCACTTAACTTCGAAATTAGATAAATGCAAAAAGTGTAAAGGAGATTGTAAATGCAAGGATGACCAGGATGATAAAACCGACAAAAATGAAATTTATTATTGCATAGTAAGTTTCTTGAATATATTTTTAAAATATCACGAATTCCGCGCTTTTCTAGTATGACAAAAATATACGAAAATATAATCTTGTTCAAATATTTTTTTAGAGAAGTAAACCGTTTGTACATCCTACAAAGATTGCTCGGTTAATCGAAGAGGAAGTGTGACATACTTTAATATCCATGTAAAAATGCAAAATTTGTTGGAAAAAAATTAAATATAACAAATAGTGTGGATGAACATTCGTATATCTGTGACTATTGCAATCGATCTGACACAAATCTGATATAAAGAAACATACTAAAATTTATATAAAAGGATGTTAAAATACAATTTATTACTTTTTAGATTTGCAGTCTATCTTTAAATCAACTTACGATTTTTGGGTATCTTATAAAATAATTGATTCAAGTATAAGTGTGATCAAATATAAATAATTGTGTATATTAATGTGTAAATGTGTAAATGTATTAATGTGTAAATGTTAAATGTATCAAATAACTTAAAAAATGTGATTTCGAGAAATGTGTTAAAAATTTAAAGGTCTCGTATATCTGCGCGTCGCTTCAATTTACGGTCCGTAACTCCGCAATAATGTTTCGAATTAACATTTAAAACTACTTGGCAAATATTATTTGAAATTTGAGGATGTATAAATAGCATTGTATTTTTTTATAATATTATTTATTACGTACAGTTTTTTATTTTAAACTTTACTTCATACATCAGGAAATTATTTATTGTTAATTGGATATAAATCAATATTTCGTATTGTTACAAATATTTTGAATTTTGCAGAAATATATACACAAAATATATTTTTCCCTCTCTGTAACACATAAATCAATAATTCTTACAAATAGAGAGAAGCGACGTGTAATTTAAATTTAAGTCAACAATATATGTAATCAACTTGATTAAAAAGTCAATATATAATAAGAATAAAAATAGACGATTATTGATATATGGAAAATTTTGTGATTTATATGTGATTTATAATTAATATTGTTAAAGAACGATACAAATATTTTAGAATTACACAGCCAAACCCAATAATTGTGATCTCGACTCATGAGCCAGCCAAAATTATTTTCATACTGTAAATACTTTCAAAAATATACTTGTATCGTGAATCTTACATAAAGCAAGATTCCTTAAGACGCATGTATAAATAGCTGCCGAAATTACTACATATATGCATACTGTTTTACACGCAATAAATTAATTAAAATAATAAACTAACGTTTTTTTTTATTTTTTTAAAATAAAACTTCACTATTAAGTTATAGTCATATTTTCTTCTCTAATGAAATATAATAGTCAAATGCTAAAAACGCTCAAAAATGTACTTATCAAAATCTTTAATTTTGTAAAAAATATTGCTATTATACACGCATACTTACGTACATTCATGCATACATACATACATACACACACATACGATGTTTTGATTATATCAAAACAAGTTACATGTAGCTTCATAGATTGTCCAGATTTACTGTAGCAAATTTCTGGCATATTTTTTATAAACATTATACGAGACAAAGTCGAACAATTTAATACTAATTGAGCCTTAAACTCTTTTTCGATTGATACTAAGTTAAGGAGAATATATGTCAATGTATGTGATTTATGTTGTTTACTTGTTTTATATATAGATTTTTTAAATATTTTTAGATATTTTCTTGTAAAACATGCGATTGATACTAACCACATATTACACTGGTGAACATGAAATTCTCCCTATTAAAGATTGAAGGTGTTTCTTATAGATCTTGAAGTGATGCATATCAGAATCTGTAAGAATCACCTGTTTTTCATTAAGCTGGCGAACAAAAGTGTCGAATTTGTTCCTCGGTGTTATTTGTGTGTAAAGTATTGCACTAAAAACACTTTTCTCTTGTAATGTAATAATAAAATTACTTGGATCTTTTGAAATAGTCACTTCTAGACAATGGCAGTTTCTATTAATTAATGACGTGCTAGTGTAAATATGAACGTTGTTTTACATATATATATATATAACAATAAATAAGTGATGAGATTTTATTTAACACTATTAGATTACAAAGCATATATATTGGAAGTTCTAGCGTAATTCTTTCACCAATATTTAGTTGTTTATCTGTTTTATTGTACATATATTAACTTGGCACTTGTATATAGCTATAGGTAAGAAAATAAAGTTAACTATATTTGTAACGGATGTACGGAGGAGAGGGAGAGAGAGAATATGGGCTTTACTTTATATATGCACAAATTCTGCGTGAAAAAGCATTTGTTTAGATAGTTTCATCTTATTACTGCCGATATGATTTCGTCTATTCTGACGAAAGTGACGTGAAGTAAAATAAATATAGGCCGTAGGTTACTGGCTCGAACCAGTGCAGCGATTTTAATGCAGTACTTCACATGAAAGATTTTTTTTTGTTTCGCAAGCGTGATATGCATTCTCTTAATTTCTTAACGCTATTAACACTTTGACTCAGGGAGTTTTACATGTTCTTTGTACACAAACGTTTTTTTACAATCTTATTGTTTGCGATTCTATTTTGATGCATCATTGCAAACTTAGAGTGTGATCAATAACAGTTTGTCGAAATGCATTTCGATAATCCGAAAAATTAAAACTAAATTAAATGCAGCAACGAGGCAAGTGATACATTTTGTGCTGCAATCAAAGTGTTAAAAGCGTTAAAACTCGTTAGTCAAAGCATATTATTTACATATTAAGAATATAAGAATTCTCCTTACAATATTTGTATATTTTGTTTAAAAGATCAGCGTGTTTTTTTTTGTTTTCGTTTTTAATTCAATTTTAAGTCAAAAATGTAAAATATTACAAACTGCGATTTGTCAAAAATAAAATTACATCTATTAAAAGTTAACTTGTCCTATTTTCGGTTTAAGATGATTCGGTCTTTCTTAAATACTTGTAAAAGAAAGATGATCTTCACACAAATAACGAAAATATGTATACGATACATCTTCATATAAAAATTAATAAACCTTTTTTCAAAAATCTGATCATTACACTGTCAGATTTGAAAAGGCGAGCATAACAAGGCCTATTTGTTTAAGACACTTTTTAAAGGAGCAGAGACGTCAGAAAGCATAACTCTATGACTATCGCCAGTTCTGCTCGATGTGAATATTGTTATATTACATAAAATAGAGAAATTTCACCTACTTAATTCTTTTACGTGAATTCGTTCCCTTTTATTAAAAAAATCTATAAATGGCAACTCTTGTACTATTTTCATAGCAGCTGTAATACCTACTTTTTTGGCGAATTCAGTAATCTTACTCTCTCCTTTTCTTCCTCGTTGGTAAAGATTCTAGTAATTACTATATCACCAGTGCTAAGCGTTTGGCAGGCCACACTAGTTCTGGCAACCTGACGATCTGTACGCGAACCATCGGTCCTGTCGCCTTCGCACATGCACGTGCATGTTTTGCTAGGCGATACGTCTGCACTGTTGCTGGAAAACTGATCAGTCGCACAGCTTGTAACAGCTGATAGTATGGCTTCTAATTTCTCAATTTTTTCCAGCTTATCCATCCGACCGTCCGAGAGTATTTCATCAACCATTTGCATTGACTCAGTCAAGCTTGGAGTGTCAGCGTTACGTGGCGACAATATACCGCCTAGAAGTAGATTTTCCAATAATGTTTATATCATATGTAACAATTAAAGAGCTTTAAGTTTTATTAAATACTGAAGCCAATAAAAACTATAAAAGTTTCATATTTTTTTTACACAAATGCAATTGAACATAAATCTTACCGGAATGAGAATTGTCTGACGTATAACTCTCCAAGCTCTGATACTCGTGATCATCCGTTTTATCATCGTCGTCGTCATCACTGCTATCACCTTTATCCTGACCCATGTTCTCTAATTTTTCCAGTTTTCTCGCAACTTTATAACTTCCTTTGAGCTTTTCTTTTTCTTCTTCGGTAAGATCCAAGTAACGTAGAAGCCGAATTTCGCGATTGCTCAGTACGATATTTTTGCTCGTAGCTTCTTCCATTCTTTTTTTCAGATCTGCCACTTCGGTCTCAACTTTCCGCTGCTTCTTGCGTGCTTTCACATCCCCTGGTCTTATGTGCATTTGAATCTGTTCTTCGCACAACTCTGCAAAAAGACCTTGCACTTCCGGCTTTATAAGTCTGTCAATACACAAAGATCATTATTGTTAGAAAAGTTACACATTTTTAAAAATCTACGTTACAAAACATTATTATCCATAAGAAAAAAAAATGAAATTAATGTGTATATTATACCTAGACATAGAGCTGTAGACTTGAGGAACAAGACTCAGGACGTCGCTGCTCGCATAAATCAACATGTCGCGAGTCATCGGTCGTCGAGACCAGTAGCGTTGATCCTTGCGATAAATATTCTTCAATTGTTCTTTAAGCGGGTTACACGGAGCACCGTAGTGGTCGCACAGAGTATTGAGATTAACATTTTTAACTTTATACACAGGTTTTCCTGTTTCTTGAAACTGAAGAACCGCGTGCGCAGCCTAAACACAAAATGTTATAATTTCATATAATATTTATTCGAACAGACATAGAGAAGAACATGTAAAGTATATTAATCACCTGTGTATCAAACACGTTTGTCAACGTAATTTTAAACTGATTGTACAGATTGACACTGTCATTCCTACAGTCGTGAATCACCTGCGAAAATAAAGTAACAGTTTTATAATGTAATGGAAATAATGTTTACAAAAGTGTTTTAAAATAACAATAACACTTTAATTACTTTGATAACTTTTGGATGTTCCAACAGTTTCTGAAGACCTCCAGCTTGAACAATACTCGGACATGTGAACAAATCGAACACGTATGCTTGACCACTCATTGTACCAATTTGCACAAGAGTCAATTGTCCCTTAACACCGAGATTTATACCCTCACAATCGAAGGAAACGATCACTTTGCCATCGGGTGGAGGCTTCCGAGGAGGGTTTATTATATCTTCTATAATTTGAAGACTTTCTCGTGACGTCGCTATCACTCTCGTCTGCTGTAACACTTTTAGTTTCCACGCGTCACCCATTTGAGCGGTTTGTAAACTGCGATCTCGTTCCGTATTATCAGCCAGAGTTCTCATAACAATTGTGTTGAATCGCTGCTTGAGAGTCTGTTGTTGCAAACTGACAGGTGGTGAATTGTTATTGCTTTCCACGCTGATGTGTGCATTTTGCAGTGAATTGTGTTGAGATGTGGTATTGTTGCAAACAGTCTCCGACTGATTTAGAGGCAACTGAGAAAATTGAATTTTACTCGGTGAAACGACCGATATCGCATTATTTGTGTGAAGCGCGCTATTATTTTGATTGCGTTGATTGCTGCTTGTGGTCTTCGGTTTTGCAATCACGGATTCCGTAATTGAAGATTTTGGTCGTCCTATCAATGTGACCAGATTTGTTTGCACGTGAAAAGCATCTGGAAACATTTTTATAAAAGTAGATAGGTCCTGTGGCGTCTTAAATATACTCGTCCAATTCTCATGGGAGAATCTCTCATTGACCGTATTAAACAAGTGATCTATAAGAATTGGCCCTTTCTGTTCGATACACGCGCAGAAGAAGTCTAGCAGCTTTGCCGTAACATCCGGATCTATCGGGATATCCGGTTCTAGCTCGTGGAAAGGTTCCGGCTTCATGCCTTCATATTGCTTCAGTATTACATTATCTTCAGTGACTAAAAATGCATCGGGGTATTTTAACAGAAAATCACGAAATTCCTTGTAGTGTTGACCGGATATATGTCTGACTTCCGGCGAGGCTTGCGATCGATGACCCAAAAGACTCTTAATAGGCACTTCAGTGCCTACCCCATATTGCAACAGTTTATTCGTAAAATATTCCACCGCCTCACGAGCGTAGTCACGTTTGCCCACTTTACTTCCGCTATCCTCTTCCACAACTGGTTGAAACGTATTGACAGACACGTAATCGCCATCGATCAGAAACAGTGCTGGATATTGAGCTAGAAATTTTTTAAGGCCACTTTGCGATCCTCCTGCTATTTGACGCATTTCCTTGGTAAATCCTTTAGCCCCAAACTGGCAACTCAGATCGTGCAATGTGCGCGGGCCACCCTTATCCATCAGTCGTTCAAAGAAAAAGAGAAGAGTCATGTTTCTCACCATTTCGTATTCTGAGCTGTCCATTCTTATGGATATACCGTTGAGAAACGTACCACAATTTCTTTAAAATGTGTCAAGACGCATCCTTAAAAATACAAAACAATCACTTTTATCGTAGATTTCCACGGAAAATTATTTTTTAAAATAAAATCTCTTGTAATATATTTTATATATACTCACTGTCATAGTAAACTTGAAATATCGAAGATAAAGGCACATTACTAAGCTATCACCATAGTTTTTAGTTATGCCTTTACAAAAAATACATTGAGAATCTGTTTGTTGTGGATTTGTTTGAAGATGATGTGATACTTGTTGAGATTGAGTAATTTTCAATTGAACTAAACATAGCCAGCATAATGGAGGAAAAGGCAGATCTAGAAAATATTTCAACATGCTATTGCTCTTGTTTACTTAAATACTCTCTCATCAAAATACTTACCTTAGCCTTGTATATACATATCAGTAATTAAAATTTACTTTCAGTCATTGTTACTTTTCTCTAAGTCCTTTAGAAATTGTGCAAGATCTCCCTTCTCCTCCGTTCTCTCCTATAATCATAACAACAGAATACATTAAATCTCTGGCATGCAATGTTTTTCTTTTTGCTGAATTGCACGCAAACATCACAAGTTGAAATTTTTTTTTTTTTTATTTCCAATCACGATTGGTCAATTTGGGTGCTCTCATGCAATCTAGCACTGAAAAAACATACTCCGCGCACAATAGTTATTACAACAGTATTACATAAAACAAAGCTTAGAACACTAAAAAGGTTTCTAGCGCAATTTGCTAACAGTAAATATGAATAAATGTATTATAAAGTAGTGTCAAAAGCTGGATTTGAATTTAAACAATTTTGAATTTGATTTTAATTGACACTGCGCTCAGACAGCAAGATCAAGTAAATTATTCAAACAGTTCAAAGCGGTTATAATTAGTCCGAATCATCCAAAATTTCTGCGAACACTGTTTTAAAATACAAATAACCGTGTCTGTCTCTCTTTCTCTTTCGCTTTCTCGCCCATTCTGTCACACATAATATCACATTTGAAACATATGACCTTACAATCCAAGTTCACTACGCAATAAAATTCTAATTCGCAACGCCCAGTTGAATGTTGACGATTTTAAGAAACAAATTAAATTTGCATTCCATCGGGAAGAACAGACACAATTGCGAAAAAACGATTGTTCCTTGATATCGTGCTTTTTATAGGTCAAACGGTTCTCGCGAAACTGTCGAGGAAACGAAAACCAGCAATTCTCAAAGATTGTCTGACGATGTCAAGGTTTTTTCTCCGCAATCGTGATCTTTCCATCGTTGTGTTAAATAAAATCTAGATTAATGTCACGGCGTACCTTGATAACAATGCTAAGCGGAATCACAGTTAACCCCAATGCGGTACGATACGTAACACATCCTTGCATACGACATGTACGTACCTTCCTTCGGGCATGAACTGAGCGAGAGAATGAGAGTGGCCACTGGTCACGAATGCACGCGGTTGCTTCGTGTAGTTGTGCGGCGCGCGACACGTGGACATCGCGGCGCTCTCGAGCTTCTGATGTTTACTTGTTTTTATTCATCGTCAAAAATACAGTGTGTACAAAAATGGCTCTGGTCTACACGAGGTATATGCGTTGAAAAACATGAATTAATTTTCGTTTAAACGATTCCTGCGAACGTATTAAAGTGATATTTCACTTCTTTTTAGACTTCTCTGCCGACGTAATGTCGATCTTCGACATTTCCGAGGCTTGTACACGTGCAGGTGAGACCTTACGTAATAATAATAACCTCACATTTACATAACTGTCACTTGTGACAAACAATGAAAAATACTTTTAATCACAATTGTTATGCTGCGACACGGAATATTGGGGATGTTTTAGTCCTCGCAGCGTCGCGGTCTCGAATCCCTCGCGCGAGCGACAAGTTTGCGAGTCTCACGATGAGAAGAACATGCGTCTGAAGAGACCAATGTCACCACATTTGTCTATTTATCAAATTCAATTAACGACGTTGTTGTCGATAACGCATCGTGCCACGGGCATAGCACTGGCCGGTTATTCGATGTTCCTTGGTTTAGGTAAAATAATCCTCTTTTTAAAAACATTCTTAAAAAACAAACTGTGATTATAAATTTCAATTGTATTTGGTACGAAACACAAACAAGAATGCTGAGTATCTATTTGTAACTTGTATATTGCAGGCACTTTGTTTATACCGGGTGGAATACCCTGCTTCATAGAAACGGTGGACAATTTGTGTTTACCTTTGCCTGTGCTGTTTGTTACCAAGACTTTGCTCGCACTACCTCTAACTTACCACACATTTAACGGTCTTCGTCATATAGTATGAGACATTTGAATGATTGTATGACAAATGTGCGTTTTGGTACAACGTTATTTGTAATTTTCTTACATTTACACACAGATCTGGGATTTCGGACTGTTCCTGACAATTAAGGAAGTTTATAGCACTGGATATGTGGTATCTGGACTGGGAATAATTTCTGCTCTTATACTTGCTTCATTGTAAGTGTATATTACATAAACTACATCCAGGAAATTTTCCTAAAATTAGCCGTACTGCCGGATCATATTCTGATCAGATAAGTTCAGGTCAGTTTCAAGAGTATTATCGTGTATCAGAGTGAGTTACATATAATTACAAGAATAAAATTTACTTGATTAATGCCTGTTCCATATGTCCCCTTATTTCATAGTGTATTTACAAATTATTTAGAGAAGAAGTTGAAGGGTCTTGTTTTATTATAGTACTTAATTTATTACAATTACTGTACCATTGTTTAAAAATATAAGAGACAATATGTAAATACAATAAATTAAATTCTCTTGTTTCATATGAAACCTTCTAAGGACGATTCGAGATATTTCTTACAAATCACCATGTATCGCGCGGCGAAAGCTTCCAAGTGAAAAATGGGCTTCGAGCCGCGTATCATTCTGTGCTGATACTCCGACGCAACGTCGATAATTTCTCTCTTCAACTGATCGTCGCAATTCTTTATGCATTCTTGCACCAAACCCCGGAATATCACGTCGCACGGTATCAATCGCGTCAGCAGGTCGTAGAATCGATTGCGCACATTCAGAAGTACCTTGGCAGATTGTTCCGAGATCATCATTACGGCTGTGTTTCGTATGTACACTTGCCAATCGGGTTCTGTCACTTTTTGATCGGCTGTGAACGGGTATCTGGAAAAGAAACGATTGCTGAAATTATGCAAAGTAAATAACAAAAGTCGTTTATTTCTAAATGATTTACTTCAAAAGTCTATATCTTCGTGTGATTATTTGTATTTCAGTTACTTACTGCTCGACTTTACAAGCTTCCAGCATTAGTATCGCTCGCCTCAGGTTCCTGTTGCTGACCTCGACTATACGACTGGCTAATTCATCGGGCAGAGTGAGTCCCTCGCGTTTGGAAATTGAATGTAAAATAGCTTTTATCTCGCTGGCGGTTGGCGCGGGAACTCGGATTCGCACGCATCGCGACCGAATCGCGGGCAAAACTCTCGACGTCGAATTCGCGCATAGGATCAATCGGCAGGAATTGATGTATTTCTCCATTGTTCTACGAAGTGCGTGCTGTGCGTCCCTCGTGAGCTGATCCACGTTCGACAGCACCACCACTATTTATGCGTAAAGAGTAGTGAAATTTTGATCTTTTAGAAATTGTTTGCACTGTATTAGAACGAAGAATATTTCAGTGAATACCTTTGAAGTTCTTTTGACCGACATCTAAATGATGTGTCTGGGCAGTAGCTTTTATCAACTCCATAACAACAATTCTATCATGTATTCCTGCATCGCTGGGATTTACTTCTGTGTGGTAATTACTGCAGATCGTCATTATTTCCAACTTCTTTTTAGATGCTGTCTAAAAGAAATTATGTTACTTAATTACTTTTTTTGCATTAGATCAGACAGTTCAAGTATCAAGGGTGTTACAATTGTCAGAAAATCTAATTTTCAACTCTGGTTTATAACTGCAATGAAATAACAGCGTGTCGCACCTCAAATTGCATGTTTTCCACTTTTAATCTCTCAGCCGCGTTCCCATAAAGTTCTTTCAGGATACACAGTATTCGTGTTTTCTTCCCAGCACCGGGAGGACCGTGTACTAACAAATGTGGAAAATCTCGTTTCTGTACCTGTAGTTTGAAGAAAAAGATAAACACTTTCGGATGTTGTTTGCTTATCCAATCACATTTTTGTGAATGTCATGTCGTTTTATTTACGTTTGCAGGAAAATTTTCACTTTTGGAAAACGCGCGCCAAAACCAACTATAACCTCACTCTCTCGCAACGCGTACACACGTCAAATACAGAATAATTACCATGTTTTTTAGATCTTCCGCTTGTTCGAGATGATAATCCAACTTGTCAAGTGTCGTTGGACGATATCTGTCGACCCACAAACTCATTTTGTCTAAGCAAATTGACAATTACAGCTGAGAGACTTCCTTCAAAGTACTGCCATGCGCCGGTTGCCGCGAAACAAAACAAATCCTCTCCCCTCCTGTCATTTACGTCACGTAAACTTATCTAGTTTTTTCAGGATAGGGATAGGAAATAAGGAAATGTAATTTTTTGATGTAGATTTTTGTTGAAATATTTAATTATATTTTTCAATTTGACTACAAGATGTACATATTATCTCTCACGTGGTAAAACTGTATAAAAAAAATCTTAAATGTTAACAGAAATATATTGTATATAAACACATACTTACAAAAAAAATTCTACTCTTGTGTGACACACAGCATACATACATACACAGAGAAAATAGTAAAAAAAAAAACTTCGTGCAGCATATTTGTGTATAAAGACACATCATTAACTTAAAGAGAGAAAATCTAACTTAACTGTAAAACTGCTATAAGTAAGTCTATTATGGCAAAAAAGATTTCTTGATATAAGTATAATTTTTGTGATATTGTACTAGTAATTTTGATTTTCAATCAGTTACAATATCTACATACGAACACTAGAAAAACTTGTTGCTATCTCTTTTCTATATAATAACTGCATCATTTAAGATATGTTAAGTATTTATGAAAATATGCGATTTATGTAAGAGCTTTACAAGTATTTTGTAAATAAGTGACATGCTGTGTAATTCGAGAGAGTCAAGTGTGAATTAAGGTCGATAACGCGTATAACATCGAATAACCTCGAGAGAGGAACAATAAATGTATTTAGCCAATGGCATGTGTAACAACAATTATCAATTACTCCGCGATAAATAATGAAGAAACAAATGAAATTCTCGCTTTTAAATACTTTTAAATATTTACTAAAATAAACATAGAAATATATATATAATTTTTTCTATATATTTCTATTATGTATATATATTTCGATATGTGTACTCTTTGATATACTTCTCACATGAAACAACAGATCAGGTATACCGGTTCTCTTCATTTACACCCAGACGCCATGTGGATTTTTGCTCGTAGGCACTGCAGTTTCCAGTTGTCTCGGCGATCCTATCATCTTACGGGTGCTCCCGGGTTTGTGGGCGCCTAATATGTGCGAGAGGTAAGGATTCATTTCAATTAAAAGAAAAAAAACTAAACTTGCAAGGACTTTGCGGACAAGTACAGACAAATACCTTCTAACAAAGATTTGACTTGTTCGTCCGAACACGCAACAGCCAAGCTCTGCAGGTTTGCCTCCTTCATGTCGGCCACCAATCTCTCCACCTGTAACTTCTTCTCGACGATGGCCGACTCCAAATTCACCACTTCCAACTTGAGAGATTCCGCGTGCTGCGAGGCCAACTCGGTCGCGCGTTTAACCTGTTCCACCTCACTTTGCAAGTGTTCCACCTCGCCGATTATCTTTCGCTCCATCACTTGCCGCTCATCCGTTTCGCGATTTATATTGTGCTGTTCTATCGCGAGCTCCTCCATGACTAGCCTGTGAGATTGTTTACACCCGTCAGAGATATCCTCATAATTTTGTATTATATTTTAACGCAAAAATCTTACCTGATCTTGTTTTTACATTGCAACAGTTCCGTTTCGCAATTGGCGAGCTTCGATCTGAGCAATGTTATCTCTGATTTCAGCGTTTTCTCTTGTTGTCGAACTATTTCGCTCTCTTCTTCCACGTGAGCTAATTCCTTGAGCTGATTAAAACAAACAACAATCGTAATTGCCACTAATGTGTGTCGCAATGATAGAGCAATTAAACAATGCAAAAGGCATCATACTTGTTCTTCAATGATACGGCCGGTGGATTCGATGCGATTCATTTCCTGCGAAATGTAATCCATTTGATGCATTTGCTCCCTATTCTTCGTTTCCCAGTACAATATTTCCGCATCGAACTAAAGAAGCAAAATATCGAAAATATTTTTTTGTCACATCAACTGCTGAAGGATATTTACTTTTTTTTTTTATTTACCTTCGTAAGATCAGCTTGCTGAGCATTAATAGTGTCTCTCTGTTTATTGACTAGTCTTATCAGTTCGACGTATCTTTGCGTATAGGCGACAGTTGTCATGGTCTGTGCTGTAGCGGGGAGTGGATTAACTGACTGGGTCGGTACTTTTGTGTCTTGGAATTCCTGTGAAACAACGCGCACACGTTAGATGCAATCTTACATATTTCGTCAAACACGTTTGTAACGGACAAAAAGACCTGGATGAGATTTCGCTTTAGTTTCACGGAACTGCTAGAAGACGGTTGATCGTCTTTGTGCATGTGCGGGCTTCCGCTGTTGGTGCCCGGCGCGAATTGCGATCTTCCGGGACTGTTTAAGTTCGGAGGCGGCGGGTCTCGGTACGGAGGCAAAGTTCGCAACGGTGGCGAGGCTGGACCCGGCGGCTCCCTGTAAGGTGGAACCTCGCGCACCTTCTTCTGCGACAAATGTGTAGCTACTAAAACAGTCAAGTTAATTATAAAATCGTGAGAGAAATGAATGTCTCAATTCAGATAATACAGATTTTACACAGAATGAGTAATTTACTTTCATTATTGTTTCCTCTTGTTGGCGATTGAGCAGGTTTTTGAGTGTTTTTCCGAATATTTAAGTCCTTGCTCTTTAAATGCGGTGTCGGCTGAACCACAGCCACATTTTCCATTTGAATCTGAAGTAACATATTTGTTTATATGCTTGCAATTTACATACATATAATTGTTTCTCATTAAAATTGAACTCACTTCTGTACCACCTTCTGTGATACCTCCGTGAAATCCGCTGAATGTGAGCGATTTCCTGGTGTCCCTGTTTCTTTCCAATCCTCCTTGCACTTCGTCAAATTCTGAGCTCTGACTACCAGACATGTTTTTGTTGTCATCTTGCACATTATTGTTGCCCGTTCCTTGTTCAGATAATGAAACTGGCAATCCGTTCGTGCGTGAAGTTACTCGAGACGGTAATGCGTTTGATTTGTTGTTTTCTGGCGTGGAGCGTCTCAAGATCAGTTGAACTTCCGAAGCATATTCGCCCCATTTCATCAAAATCTGCGCTCAAAAATAATACATTAGTTTTATTACGTATAAATTACAAATTATTTTATTAAACTTTAAATATCAGAAAATTGCCTGACCTTAAGAGGATTCTCATATGGAGCTAGTAGACGTTCGTTGTTTCGCCATCGCTCCACCAAAGTGAATCTACCTGTTTGGGCTGTGGCGTGAGCGAGAGCATACACCACGTCCTGAAAATAACGTTATCAGTAGCACCTTTCGCGAAAAAATAATTGAATAAAACTTTTAAAAGAACATAAAGAAAATATAATGGGAGAGGACACAGTGTGAAATAAAAATAAAACAATACGCGTGACACGTTACCTGACAGGTAGTGTTCTCGGTAACGCCGCACACGATACGCTGTATATCTTCCACCCACACCTTCAATTCCATCACGCTAGCAATTCCGGAATTAAGTAAACTTAATTCTCCGCATCACAGAATCAGTTTTTCTCGAGAAACATCGTCTCTCCTCGCATTGTTGCTATAACCTATGAAATTCCGTATTCTTCCGAAGGTTTAGCTGCGGGCAAAGCTAAATTTAGTCTCCGTTTCGACACAGTTCGTCGATTGACATCGACGACGGCAAAGCTGCGATAATCCAATATTCCCTCGGCGCTCTAATAGAGGTTTAAATTTCTCTCCAACTTGCGGTGTATATAACAAATTATCGAAACATACATGACAGACGAACTATCGTGGCGACACAACGCACGCGCGACCGTTTGAGCAAACACAAGAGCCTCACGTGTGCGTAATCGGTAACATCAAACGCGATAAAAATTGCGAGGTGGTTCTTGGAAAAAATATACAGAATTACTTTCCCTCGGAGGAAAATTTTATTGTTTTATATACACAAGGAAAATATGTCATAGAGCTATTACTTCTTGGGTTTCTTGTCTTTAGCAACCTTTGTCACATCATCGGGATTTTCGGAAGCGTCCTTGGCGCGTTTCGCGCGAACACCGACCAGTCGTTCGTCCGCTCTCGCTTTGCGAAGAGTCACATAAGCCGAGAACTTGGCCTCGTCCTCGGTAATGGGCCGGGCCTTCAACTTGGCGGCCGCTTGGTGTTTGATGGGCATGGGATCACCCTTGACTTGAACCGCGAGTTTCCTTTCTTCCTCAGTCGCGTCACCCTTCTGAGGCTGCAAAAGAAAAAAGTAACATTTACATACGATTGTCACGTTAACGAAAAAAGAATTTTTCTGCACCAGTTTGTAACTAGGCATCACAGAAAATTACGCACATGCTTCTCGTTTATCGGGAAGAGGATCAACTTGGCCCTGTACTCCTTCAAACGTTGGGCATTTGTTTGCAGAGACTCGATTGACTTATTGCGACGACGGGGATCGACTGCGATTCCGATAGACCTTGCGAATCTCTTGTTCAAACCGCTAGCTTTAAGTTCGGCCAGTGTGAAACCTCGGCCGGCGCGAACTTTAGTGTGATAGCGGAATGTTGGGCAATGCACAACCGGTCTCAAAAGGTTTACAGGTCTAAAAACACATGAGTGATTACACAGATAATGAGGAAATTTGATTTATTGTTCACAAAATTTAATTTATTCAGAAAATTAAATTATAAACTAATGTTGTGTGCGTACATACCTAGGTGCAACAGCTCTGGCTTTCTTGACACGCTTTTGTTTGCGGCGGATTTTTCTCGCCGGCTGGTTAAACCAAGTCTTAACGTATCTTTGCCAATCCTTATGGAAATGGCCATTTGGGATCATATTATTTCCTTTCCCCATGGTTGATATTTATTATCTGCACAATGTTGATAAAATCAGTACTCAACAACACGTGTAATTAGATTTCAAATTGTTTTTATGTCAATAATAAAACTTCGTTATTGGAACGAGAGGTTAGAATCTGTAGTTTGTGCAAGCAATTAATTGCAAGTAATTTGTATTTGTTCAAACGCACATCTCGTATGTTATTACGTAAATTTCATTGAACTCTCGTAACGACGAAGGGTCGGAAAGGAATCTCACACCAATGAAAACAAAACTTCACAGGAGCGCTACTCCAGATTCTAACCTTCCTCTGACGACGTGAACTAAACAAAAAAAAAACAATTATTTTATAATTGACATATACGAGGTAAACAGGGTACGAAATACAAAACGCATTGCGTTTTTATTGCTGCAAAATACACAAGACGTACGATGTTAGAACTTTCGAAAGATCCAAATCGCATGACATTCACTCACCAACTCACTCACGCAACGAAGACCGGAAAAAGAACGTGGGAATACCGGAAACAGCTACTTCAGCTATAATTTCAATCTATAAATCTACTCGTTTGACTCGAGTTGTATACAAGATGGCAGCCTGCATGTTGCAATACTTTGCACTTCAAACTTAAGAGAAAAAACAACGATCGTGCATATTATATATTTTATTTAAACAATATAAAATGATGCAAGGTATTTCTCATTCCCTCAAGGTGTTGTCACGATGCAAGACACAGAGATTTTTCGGATTTTGCGACTTTCGCCGGCAAGTGGCGACTGCTGTGGATATTCTATCGGTATTTAAACAATTCTGAATTTTTATGTTGCTTTCAGAGTGTTTAATCAATTTTTGCTTGTACGAAAAAAAAAGAATAACAAAATAACTTTGCGTATAAACACGTGTGTTTGATTAAAATAAATTTGGAAGAAACTCTTCAATGTTGTTTAGTTGAAAATGAGATTTTTTTCAGACTCCTGAGTGCATCACGTCAGTAAAAAAAAACATTGAACGTTATTGGAAGAATAAAGTCAATTCTTACAATTATATTTCCAAAGATGATGTGGATAAGTTCTATGTTTTGTCTATGTTTCCTTATCCATCTGGTGTTTTGCACATGGGTCATGTCAGAGTTTACACAATAAGTGACACAGTAGCTCGATTCTATAGACTGAAAGGTAAGCTTTAAAAAACATTTCTTTTGCAAAGGTCCTTGTAGAATATATATCAAAAGATTAAAAAAACATCAGCTCTCTGAAGTAACAAACTTGAAAACTCCCATCAGGTAAAAAAGTAATTCATCCCATGGGTTGGGACGCGTTTGGGCTGCCGGCGGAAAATGCTGCTATTGAGAGGAACATCGATCCTGCTATTTGGACGAATCAGAACATAACGACGATGCAGGATCAAATGAGACTGATGAATTACTTTTTCGATTGGAACAGAGAATTCGCGACTTGCGATCCGGATTATTACAAGTGGACGCAGGAGTTGTTTCTCAAGTTGTACGAAAGAGGTTTGGCTTATCAGAAAGAAGCCTATGTCAACTGGGATCCTGTCGATCAGACTGTGTTAGCTGAGGAACAAGTGGACTTGAATCAGCGATCCTGGAGATCCGGCGCGCGAGTAGAGAAAAAATTGCTGAAGCAGTGGTTCATCAGAACGACAGCTTTCGCAAAGTAGGATTTTCACACGTTGTTAGTCTTTAAAGTCCAATTTGTCCCTAGTTAATTGCTCGGTTGCGTTTCACAGAGATTTGTGGGAGGGTTTGCAGGATCCGACTCTGAAGAAGTGGAGGGATATCACAAAGATGCAGGAACACTGGATAGGCGAGTGCACCGGCGTCAGTATGGATTTTCAATTGGTGTCCGAAATCCCAGATTTTCCCAGAACGATAAACTTGTGGACGGACGCGCCGGAATTTGTCGAGTACGCGAAGTTCGTGGCCGTATCTCCTGGAAGTATACTACACCATAAAGAGCACACGCACGATATAGATGCTGACATAAAACGTCTAAACGCGAAGGTGGTGAATCCATTTTCTGGCAAGGAGATGCCAGTTTTCGTCACGGACAAAGTCGTTTACCCGCCGTGGAGAGACACCCGGCTGGGCGTGCCGTCGGCGTCGATGGACGATATGCGATTTTCCGAGTTGGTCGGGATACCGTTCACCCGGCACTCGATACGCAGCTACGAGCAGCAACAGCAAAAGTTGGCCGAGGTGTTCGAGAAAGCGAAGAAGTGGGGAATAGGCGGTTACTCGGTGAGTTCCAGATTGCAAGACTGGCTGATCTCCAGACAGAGGTACTGGGGCACGCCTATACCCATTGTTCATTGCGAGAAATGCGGCGTTCAACCGGTACCTCGCGCCGATCTTCCCGTGATGTTGCCGACAAGGTTCACGTCGACTAAAGACTTTTCGCTTCACAAAGCTAATAGCTGGCTGAAAACCGTGTGCCCTACGTGCGGAGGAAAGGCGACGAGGGAGGCCGACACGATGGACACGTTCGTGGACAGCAGCTGGTACTTTCTGCGGTTCATAGATCCCGATAATACCGAAGAGATGTTTTCGGTGGAAAAGGCCCGAAAAAACTTTCCCGTGGATCTTTACATAGGTGGAAAGGAACACGGTGAGACGATCACGTTCTCTCAATCGCTTAGTCGCTCTCATTCAAGTTTCGAAATCAGTGTTTTCCGTTTTATCTTTTAGCTGTGCTTCACTTGTACTACTCGAGATTTATGAGCTACTTTCTGCACTCGGAAGGTCTTTTACCCTGTCGAGAACCGTTCAAACAGCTTCTCGTGCAAGGAGTGGTGATGGGTAAAACGTACAAAGTTCGAAGGACCGGTAAATATGTGCCGGAAAGCGAGGTGGTACAGGAGGAAGATAAATACACGACTAAGCACGGCGAACCCGTCGTTATGTCCTGGGAAAAGATGTCGAAATCGAAATACAACGGGATTGATCCTCTTAATCTGTTGAACAAACACGGCGTGGATACAACTAGGTTGCTGATACTGGCTGATGTCGCGCCAACGTCTACGAGAAATTGGTCAGAAGACAGTACGTTAAACATCGGCTTTCTTAAACGACAACAGTTTGTCAGAGACCATTTGTTTCCATTTATTTCTGTTTGGTTTTTTTACAGCTGTTCCCGGTATAAAAAACTGGATGAATCGTTTATGGACTATCGTTAGACAATTTCGAAGCGAACGTGACAACATGTCTCTGGAGGAACTTAAGAGCGAGCCTACCGATCCCAAATTTGCCGAGCAGGACGCGCACATGTTCGACAGTCGGAATTATTTTCTGAAAAAGGTGACATTCAACATAGTGGAATCGCAGCAGTTAAGTATAGCGATATCCAGAATGCAGGGTCTCACGAACAGGTAAACAACATTCTGGCGTTACACCACGCATAACGGATAAGATTTCGAATTGATTTTTGTGATTGTGCAGCTTGCGAAAAGTTAGAAATACCGAGTGCTCGAGAAAGAGTCGCGAGTTCGAACGAGCGCTGGCTGTTCAAATTATCATGCTCGCTCCGTTTGCGCCGCATTTCGCATCCGAATTGTGGGCCAATTTCTGCGCGGCGAAGCATCATCTCATAAACACCAAGGAAGTGAACTTGAAGAAGGACGTGCTCGAGCAAAAATGGCCAGAGATCGACTTGGATTATAAACTCGAACTGAATGTCTATGTGAGTAAAACACGAGGAAATTTGTAAATATTTCTTTATTTTCAACTTATTTATATACAAAACATGTTACGTTTCCATCAAAACGACACATGTTTTACGTTTCTCTAAATGCATACACGTTGATCATCAGATGAACAAAAGGCAGTATTTGAAACTGAAGATTCCCCGACGCAAACTCGAAGAAATGACGGCTCAGACTGCGCTGGAACATGTGATTCTCGATCCGTATTATCAAAAGAATGCGCACAACAAAACCATCATAGACGTCAATCTTGATTCAGAGAAAGGCTGTGACGCGTCGTTGTACATTACCATGGAAAAGAGAACAGAGGACATCGTTCCATCACAGAGTGTCGTTACAGACAAAAGATAAGTACGTACAGTAATACTTTTGTTACTGTAATTTTTAATGTATTGGGAAAATGACGAAAAACATCTAAGATTATACGCAACTGTTTGTTATAAAAAAAAAAAACAAAGTTTTCTGAATGTAAAAATGTAATTATTCAACCCGTAGCTCACCTGATACCGTATTCTCCCTTGTATCCGTTGTGAGGAACACTTTTCAAGAATTGTACGTAATCAGCAGGAAGCTGGTTCGCTTCCGCACCTTTTATTATTAAGTTTCTACGTAACGAAGTGAGCACTTTTAATACACAAGTTAAAAAATAAAATGATCAAGTTTACATACAAGTAATATACATGTAAAGCGGCGAAGGTCTTCTGTTCGTCGGAAGATCTGCCGGTTTCACGTGTTCCTTGGGATTATCGCATTGCTGATACACTCGGCAGTTGTGAATCGTGCCATCGGGATTTACAACGTCCACGAACAACGGACGATATATTTGATTTGAAACACCCTCTTGACGATTCAGAGCGGACAAGTCCTTATTGTCTATTTCCCAAATCACACCCCATACAACCGAATCCTCAGTTTCCACGATCGTTGCCGCTGCTCCATGCCACAGTTCGGAGTACGTGTTAAAATCTAGTCTAAAATTCTGTTTCGCAATAAATGATTTATATTAAAGATGAAGACAGAAGAATTGTATGCAACTTCTTTTTATGTTAATTTTGTTTAAGAATTTTACTTTTACGTATTTTTAAAAATCTTTTTCGTTTTTAAATCCGCTAGTCATTGTATGTACACAAGATTGTAAACACCTCTGTATCTTTCCTTCTTAATTACCTTTATGTAACCGATGTCTTTCTTCATCGCAGACGGATTGTTTTGCCGTATTCTTTCAGCGTGTAAATTACTTCCAAATGCAAAATATAAAAACTTATCAGACATTTTTCACGCGGTCTTAAAATTTAATCGGTTTGAAAATTGTGCAATACTCGAGGAATGTGATTCTCGTTTGATACCACATCGGTGGTTTGCCAATTAAATCACACGCAGAGAAAACAGCGATATCTATGCTTATCTGATTCAAATTAAATGTTTGTACAAATCTTACGTCTTTTGTTTGTTTTTAAAAGGAAATAATTTCTTTTTTTTTGTGTAAGTTTGATTGCTCGTTCACATAACACGATAAAGCCACTTGTGGAGTACATATCACGGACTAGAACCATGTCGACATAAGCGTACGCATCGACAAGTCGGTGGTGGACATGGCTATGTAGTTGCCAATGTACACCACCCGTGGACATTGCGCTGACTTACGAAGCGGCGCAAAGCGCGTTCCAAAACTCTCGACAAATGGAATTTCTTCGGAACGCTTTGTGTGCGGCGCGTCAAACGGTACGCGCAAGCGCGGGAAGCGCTGATTGCATATGGCGGTGGATCGCGAACGAGACAGTTGCCTGTTTTCGCAAAGAATTTTTCGTATTTTTCTAACGAACACGGTGGATGTTGAGTGCGTTTGTGGGGTCGGATCGGCGGAATCGTGGCGACTGATAACGTGAGAAGCGCGATTTTAATAAATCGCAAGATAATGCTGCGAGAGTAACAGCGGTGTCGTGTCCATAACCTCTCGACGAGTGCCGAGAAAAGTCGGAGACAAGTATGCACTTGGCATTAAATGTATTTTGTGCACTTTGGTTTGTTTGTTGTTCTGTTTTTTCAATCACGAGTGTTCGACGATACGAGCCTCGCGTCATTGGATCATCAATTTCTCTTTTTTTTTCTGTATTTTTATTCTGTCCAAACTGTATGATTACTACAATACTTTTTTTTTAATAATAAGACGAGTTTTTCTTGATAACAAAATTTCTGTCCAATTGATAAGTAATATTTTTGCGGAGTATAATATTTAATAGTTAAAAAAAAATTTATTTGTATGTAAAATAATTTAAATATACAGATATATAGATTTTATACAATTAAGAGTATATATGTGTATGTGTGTGTGTGTGTGTGTATGTGTGTACATGTGTATATGAGCATATAAATATGTTTCCATATGTCAACTTTTATATGCATCA
The DNA here is from genome assembly GCA_014839585.1 of Pseudomyrmex concolor. NCBI lineage: Eukaryota > Metazoa > Arthropoda > Insecta > Hymenoptera > Formicidae > Pseudomyrmex > Pseudomyrmex concolor. Next base: position 35,292 of record QVOB01012863.1, read on the forward strand.
TATATAAGAAAAACAAAAACATTTAATTATAAATATTTTTAATGTAATATAGTAACTGTCTGTTTTCTCTGTAATATTAATGATATATGTTATATCTCTGTTTTATATCTCTAGATATCTTTCTGTTATATCTCTAGATATGCCACCGACTAAAAAAACTGACTTTGATAAGTTGGCATGGGCTTGGGTGGAAGTTGTCAGCCCAGAACAAATTGAAAAAATACACTTAGAGACTGCATATAGGATTGGATTGAAGAGTTGTGTAAATTGCAAGTAAGTTTTTAGTAATTCTGGGATGTAAAGAATGAACTTTTTTTAATGCTAATATTTACAAATAGATTCTACTTGAGATATATGTTTTAGGCGTAACTGCACCAATAATCCACAATGTTTAACAGGCTTAGGAGAAGAAAAATATTTAAAATCTCAGCCAGCCGAAATAATGTCTCTGGAAAGTTCTTTGTCTGAACTACGAGATCCAACTCAGTATGTTGGTTTAAAAAATCTAGGTGCTACTTGTTATGTCAATAGCTTAATTCAAATGTGGTTTCACAATGAGGATATGAGGTGCGAGCTATTTATAATACTTTGTGTTGGTTCTATCATATCTTAAATGTATTTTTAATACAAATTTAACAATGATAGGAGAATAATATACAAATGGGATATTACGGAAGATCCGGAGGAGAGAGAAGCACTGAACCAGGCAAAGAAAGCAGGTCTACCTTATCATCCCATAACTGCGGTGGGCCAGTTGCAATATATCTTCGCAATGATGCAGTTTGGAAATCAAAACCTTCTCGATCCGACGAATCTTGCTGTCGCCTTATCCTTGGACACCAGAACGCAACAGGATGCTCAGGAATTCTCCAAGCTGCTGCTGTGCCACATTGAAGGAAAGCTGCAACAAACTTCTGAACTGAAGCAGATGCTGCAGAGGCTGAGCCAGGGAAGATACAGCTATATCAATTGGTGGGTTTTCTGAAGTGGAAAGCAAATGAGAAAATTGTCCTAAAATCCGATGATGATGCCGATCTTGACGATGAAAAACATGGTAGGATCTTAGAACATGTATACTGGAAGAGGTATGGCTTCTCTTTGTTTACATCCGTCGTCATATATCAAGAAATTTTCCATGAGTTCGTTTTTTTTTCTTTCTTTTTCTTTCTTTCTCAAAACTGACAAACATACAAGGATAAATAGAATATCCGTGAATGTTGGATAAATGTTTATCCTTGTCGCGGATCTGTAACATTGCTTAGCTTAGTCATGCCCCTTCCAGTATATTTATTCTAAGAATGGGAGACATTTGCTACGGTGACTGGCGCGACCAACTGATCGAGAAGAATAACGTTAATTTAATGAATAATTGACGAATTTCACGTTTCTGTACAGTTGCTCGACGTGCGGTACAGAATATCCCACATCTACCACGTTCTACGAGTTAGATCTACAACTGGCGGCGACCTTGAAGGAAGCGATAGATAAATATCTTTCAGAGGAAGAGTTGACAGGCGCGAATCAGTATCATTGTGCCACATGCAGTGACAAAAAGGACGCCAGGCGATTCATACGAATAGAATCGCTTCCGGACACTCTGAACATCCAACTGATGCGTTTTGTGTTCCATAGGTAAGTTTTGATACGCTTTTTTTATTTTTATTAATGTTGCAATCTAAAGATCTATTCGTTCGAAGTAACAGCAGGGATTTTGTGTGACAGAGATTCGGGGCAGAAGAGGAAGTTGAATTCGTATATTCAGTTTCCTGAGGATCTCGATATGTCGGAATACGTCAGATGCCCATCTCAGACTCATTTGTACAGTCTCGTCGCGGTGCTAAGCCACAAAGGTCCGTCCGCGTACTCGGGCCATTACATAGCGAATATATGCAACTCGAGCGGCGAATGGTACCAGTTTAGCGACGATAAAGTCGAAAAAATGCAGAACAAGCGAATCGAAGACGGGGTTAATGGTAAACACACTTTGCATTTAATAACAGCGTTTTCACGCACAGTGTTTTCTCGCAGGAGAAGAGTCAGATTTTTTTCTTTTTTTTTTTTTTATAGATAATGTAAAACCCATGAAACGTGGACGTGTTCCGAAGGGATTTCTGTCATCGAACACGGCGTACATGTTGGTGTACAAAAAATTAACAGCGGATTCACGAGCAGTCGCGATAAAGAAAATGAAGCTGAAGAAACACGACACAGAGAGCTTCGATGATTCGGAGAAAGTTACGGTCAAAGATAAATTCGATTCTTCGGACGAAACAAAATCGAAGAGTGACACGGAAGAGACGCCGTTGAATCAGCAAGAGCATTCTGAGAAGATGTCGGAATTGAATTCGGAAATTGAGACGAAAATGGACATATCCAAAAGTGATGCTGATACTGCGAACAAAGATAAAACCGCAGAAACCACTAGTAACGCAAGCGAAGATAAATGTAATTCTTCCTCTCCGGATCGAAATTTACCTCAAATCAAAGAATCTGTTGTCAAACTTGTTAAACTTAATTACAAACAGTTAAACGGTGCTGCACACAGAGCTATGAGTTGCGGGGAACGAGATTTTTACGAAGAGGTAAGAATTTGTGGTGTGGACGCTTAGTTTTTTACACGTCTGTTGTATTTTTGGCGAAAACAAATTTGATTTTATTTTTACAGATGGAATTCGAAAATTGGCAAGTTAGTAGCACGATGCGCGAGCTAGTTAGGCAAGAAAACGTCAAGCATGAGTTGAGTTTGTTGGCCGAGCAACAAGAAAAGGTTAGGAAACGATATCCCTATGCAAACTGTTTTTGACGTATCGAATTTTTTCATGTTATTATTATCGACTGTTGTTGCTTTTTTCTTTTCAGCAAAAGGTGATTGAAGATCAGAATTCCAAACGACAGTTTGTAGTGGACATATACAATATGATCCAATCAACGACGGATTGGGGCAGATATTACTGGATACCGAACGATTGGTTGACGAAATGGTTAAGCATGCACTCAACCACGGACAGTATCCCGCCGATCGACAATTCCACTCTGATGTGCTCGCATCAACGACTCGATCCGCTCAAGGTCAATCGCGTGAAGTGCGTGCCAGCGACGGCGGCCGAGATACTCTACGAAAAGTATCGAGGAGGTCCGCGATTAGATCAAACGTCGTTGTGCGAGGTTTGCGTGAGGAGACGATGCAAATTGTTACGCTTCAAGCAGGCGCTCGAACGGGATCACAAAGAAGTCAGCGAACTAGTGCGCACGTTCAAAGAACCGTAAGAATTTTTTTTTTTTTTCTTAAAGTTATGAGTCTGATGAAATATTGACATTTAATATCCACGCGCACGTTGCTCTCGTTTCAGTTCCGAGACGAGCTACATCATCGGCACGGATTCGTTGCGATCGTGGCGGAGACTGGCCATGGAGTCGTTTCAGGAAGGCATGGAACACGAGACAAACGATTGTCAGGAGGAGAGCAGAAACGTGGACAAAGACATTAACGAGTGTCCAAAGGAAACGGAAGAGAACGAGGAAAACGAAGGTGTCATAAACTTCAACGAGGATCTGCTCTGCGAACACAATTCCCTCAAGACCGCGGATTCCAGTAGAAGAGTGATTCCGCAGGAAGCGTGGTCGATCCTTCGAAAGTACTTCCCAGATTCGAAAGAATACTCCATCGGATCGCCGTCGTGCTCGATCTGCGAGGTTAGTTTTTATTTTCTCGCGACGTGCAACGCTCGTAAAACAGTTTCGAACGTGTCTCTCGTTTGCTACAGTTTGTTGTTTTGATTTGCGTGTTCAGGAAAAAATGGAGAACGCGGAGAAAGCGAAGAAGGACGACAAGATAAAAGCGAGACAGCAGAAGGACGAGCTGACGGATCTATACTACGGAAGAAACAGGAACGAAATCTCCAAGTGCAATAATCCGGAGAAGCTGTTCTACATCGTCGAGAAGAGCTTTTTGGACAGTTGGCGGTCCTTCATTCGGTGAGCTTATCTCAATCAAATAACAATAATTAAGTTTTCGCAACGCCGACGAAAAAGTATCGCGTTTTTTTACGGCGCGAAAGAAATAAATTCTTGTTCCGAACCAAAAAGTTTATGGTCAGAGCAGAGTCGATTGATGTCGTGTGTCGATAGGTAAGTTCGGTTTCTTACCGATCGAGTCTTGAGCGAGGACCCACAGATGACGTTAGTTGTTCCGCAGCCATCACAGTGCAGTTTTACTTCGCGCGCGATTTTCCGTGACAAGCAGCAGCGTTACTTTTCGTCTGTTTCTGCATGTAAATACGGAATTTTTCCCTCAATTCGTGATTACGCGACTCGTGAGAGTGAGGGGAAGCAAAAGTGTTCGATCTGATCGAGTTCGGTAGTGTAATTGAGCAAGTGTCGCGCAACTTTTCGAAGTCGTTTCCGAACGCGCAGTGTGTGTTGCTACTTTTTGTGTGTTTGCTTCGCGGTGTAACAACAATCGCGAAAAAACAAAATTGTTTCGATCGAAACGGAATTACACGAGAGAGCATCCAAGACCAGTGGTGAAACGCGAGCCAGGGGGATGATGTACCGGAGGGGTGGATATCCGGTATGTATTAACGAGCTTTTCCCTAATTATGAGAAAAAACCGGACCGCGCGATTAAGCCCGGGGTAGGTTTTCCCGGTGCGGACGGGGATCCTGCACGGGAAAACTAATTGAAACCGCTTAACGACCCGCCCGGCAAATGATACATCGACCCTCTCCCGGACGGAAAGGCCACCGGTGTCTTAATATCGCCTCGCTTCCTTCCACGGTCAAGATCGTAAATGCAATTTGGAGCTCCCGCTCGATTTTCTTCGAGTTTTCCACTTTTCCGGCGCTTATTCGTCTCACTTTGTCGAGAAAAAAAATTCTCGCAACATATCGCCGCGAGTAATCGCAACAATTTCGACTTCGCCAAGTGTTTTCACGTAAATTGAACACTCGAATCGACCGGACGTCTAAAAATTGACGCTTGGCTAGCGCTTGTCGAACGACGGGAGCTCCAAATCGATTTAATGTGAAAATTATTTAGCAAATAAATAAGAAACAAGTGAAAAACGTGTACGTGCGAAAATTGATGGCGAAATTTTGAAATGATCGTGTCGCTCAAATTTCGGTTTTGCGCAAAAAATTTCTCTTCTCCGAATGTTGTGTCGTAGATTAGTTAGCGACGTTTTGCGCTCGGGCGAATGCGAGCGAGGTCTTACAGCAACGTTGAAAAAAAGTCTTTTAACATCCGGGATGGCATTATCTCGAAACGTTTCCCTTATTATACATTCTCTCGCGTGCATCGCGCGCGACACGCCGGCTTGGACACTTCGGATTGACAGATTCAAATTTGCCGGGGGCTTAAATCTCGTGGATCCGGAACGGGGTGTGCACGGTACGTACGTGCGAGCTAAACCGGGATCAACCCTTCTCGCGGATTACACGTTTGTCGTGTCACGCGCGATTTCGGGGAGTACGTACGTAAGGGGGGGGAGGGAGAGTATGAAAACCTCGAAATAAGTGGTCGGTTTCCCGCATTAAACGAGCAGTTACGCGGCGGGGGAGTACCGAGAGGATATTCTCTCCTCTCTGAATGATGCGATTCGGACGCGAATAAATGTCACGTCACGTTTTCCACGTGGTTTAATTAAGTTAAGTCCAAAACGCGCTCGTCGCGCGCAAAATAAACAAAGAAACCGCTCGTGTTCCGAAAAGATGCGTGGAAAGCGCAACAAAAATAAACGACTATATTCGCCGCTTCTTCGTTTCTTGAGACCTCGACGAACGGTTCGCGGAACCGTTATCGGGAATTTGCTATTATTCGCGGGAAGAGAAAATGTGAAAAATATTTTTCCGGACCGCTGGCATTGTCTTCGACCGACTCCTTTGTGACGTCGGTGATTAATTTTTCAGCAGGTCGGGCATGCCGCCCTTTTTTGCGCCGCCACTGCCAGTAATCGTTCTTTGTATTTTTCGAACAAAACCCCATAGTTCGTTGCTTCCATTACCCACATAGTTATATTATACGGTACATATACACAGTGTGCGCGTAGTCTTTTTGCAATACTCGGAATATAAAATTGCTCTCTTTATTACTCTCTCTTTTATATTAAATATTTTCCACGTGTATCGCGCTCAAAAGCTACGTACAAAACGCCCTCGTGTTACCTTCCCATCGGACGTTATCGGGAGGTGTGTTCGCTTTTTCAATAAGCAATCGTTTTCGCCTTGTAACCTCTTATCGATAATTAACTAAGACTCGCTAATCAGACGTGACGGAATCCTCTTCGCGGGAAGAACAAATGGTGTCGCGCAAGGATTGCAATCTTCGTTTAAACTAGCTTCAAACAAAGTCTCCCCCGCCAATCCGTCAACGTCGCTCGGATGGATTTTCGAAAGGATTAGGATTTGCATAAACGATCATTCAACTTCCGTCTGGAAGCGAAACTCGTCTTTTCTTTCGCGTTGGATGTATTCCGCGACATCGGTGATTTAGAAAGAAAAAAAAATTAAATAGTATGCTTTTAATGTACGTAATAAATAAATAGTACAGATCCAATAGCGAGCAACAAAATGGGTCTATTAAAATTAAAAAACTTTTACAATAAGTGATACATTAACATAAAAGCGAAACGTTTCGGCTCGCACTTGAGTCCATCTTCAGTCGCAAAATACAATAAAAATAATCGATCAAAAGAGGCCGCACATAAAAATCGTAAAGGCGTGATAAAAAATTCGCGTGCTCGTAAAATGCGCTCATACCTTAATCAAAGAAGTCCGTAAGAAATAATAAAAGTTTATAGAGAGTATATAAAGTCAACTGCTCAAAATATATTGTACAAGTTTTTAATACACTCATTTTGCTCGCTATTGGACCTGTACTATTTATTTATTATTTAGAAAGAATTTTGTGGTTTCGTTAAACGGGAAGAAATTATTAAAAATTTTATTGATCTATTTTTGGGGAAAATTGAATATATTTATTTTATTTTATATAGCGCCCGAGCGCGAGTTTCTGCGCGCGCGTTTCGCGCTGACTTCCGCACTTCGGTAAATAATTATTAATGATCATACTCGGTGAAAATGTGACCGCGATCTTGTTGACACCGCATTGTGTAACACCGCGGACAATGGTGCCGTCGTCATCGTGGGTCTCTCGGAAACGCGCGCGCGCAACGCAGAAAGGCGAGGAGAAGAGGAGGTCGAGGAGGAAACGGGAGAAGGGCAGGAGCCATAATTAATAACTGGGAATTGATTAAGGTGCCAGATAAGTCCATGGAGCCCGGTAGCTTGTGTCTCTCGTCTGCTCTTCTCCCCCGCGCGCTTCCCTCTTCGACTGTCTCCTCGCGCGCGTTACGATATGATTAATAATTTCAAGATAACGCCGTCGTCCCTGCACCGAGTCCCTAACATCGTCGTTGTCCCTCCGCGAAGGACCGATTTGCGGCCCCACTTACGGCCTCATAAATGACTAATTATTCTCGTCGCTCTCCTCGCCCGGGTCAAGTCCGGTAGCTATTTCGCGTTCGTTCCGCTCGGAATGGTTGATTCCCGAATAACGGACACTGCTTTTCGCATTCATTTATTCAAACGTTTCCGCGACGATGATCGGTTAATTTGCTGTTACGGAAGAGCGTCTGTCGTTTCGATAACTCGAGTTGCAGTTCGACGTTAGGTTTTCCTCGCCGGCGAGGGGTGAAACGCCGAAGAAATTCCGACTATTTTGCGTACATTTGGCAGGAGGGTGTTTCTACCGAGAGGCGAAGAACGCGGTAAAGAGAGAGAAAGAGGAAGAGAGAACGACAAAGAGAGAACGACGGGGGATGGGTGAACGAGCGCGTTCGCGGAAGGAAAACTATAAATCATTCGACGAAACGAGGCACGTTAGAAAAAGAGAGGGGTGAGTATTGGAGGAAGGGTGGTTCGTAGTCGTCGTGCATCGACTCGCGAAATCCAACTACCCTTAAATAAATTGATTCATTGCGAGGAGACCAACTCCGCGTTGCCACCATAAACTCAAGCCTCAGTCTCCCTCTTGTCCGATGATATTTTGCTAATTCTCGAGAAATGGAGTCCCTGCCACGCAAACCCTCCCCTCCCGGATAGGGAAGTCTAGCGTGTCGGGAAATCGACCGATCGTCGCGTTATGCACGTTCGATTTCTTCGACAAGCCGCCGTCGATGAAGCGGCTCGAACATACGTCAATTTTCTCGCGAATATTCTCGATTGATACGTTTGTCCTAATTTCACGTGCGACGTGAATCGAACGAGGAGAGTTTTGTTAATCGATCTCTGGTATTCTCGTCGTCGATAATTGGATTCGCACATGTACAAATGCGCACGTCCTGCGCGTGTAAGGAATTCTTTCAGAATCAGGATGTATCCTCCCTCTTTCTCTCTCTCTCTCTCTCTCTCTCTCTCTTTCTCTCTTCTTCTTCCTCTCTCTCTTCGCTTCTATTCCTCATTCTCCCGGGGGTGGCCAGTGTCTCGGGGGCGGTCATATATCATCCACCCTTGGGGGTGGCCGCGGGGGTTGAAGCAAAAAATCTTACCGAGCAAAAACTATCATCAGTGCTCGGTAAAGCGAGCTGAACGTTTCGCCCGCTTCTCTCTGTCTCTCTCTTTTCCTCTCCCTCTTTTCTGTCTCTCTCTCTCTTTCTCTCTTCCTTTCTTCTCCTTTCCTACGCCATATTCTCTTCATCTAAGGTCTACGTGTCGCTATTCCGCGTAGATCTTCGCTCGCTTTTCTACGAAGGTATAGGCTAACGGTGAGGTTTATACACAGCGAGGACGATTTTGTCAACTCGATATACTTTTATTTTCTCGAATGTCTATATTTTCTGTTTCTTTGTTGTTGTGTACGTTTCGAATTGTGACGCATGCAGAATAATATTTTCTTCGCCGCACCGACTTATCGGAATTGTCAGCTTTAGCTGTCGCGATCGTGATTTTTATTTTATACGAGAGGAAGGCGGGGAAGCGGGGAAAGAGAGGCACCCCCGAGGACTCGAGGCACGTTCATACGCGGGCCGATTGTGCTCTTTCTCCGCAACGGTGCCAATGTAAATAGACGGGAGCGACCAAGCATGGCGGGTGGCTGCGTTTTTCGTGGTGTATCGCGGTAGCCCAGTGGTCACGCCTGGCGAGCTACCTACGCGTGTTGCTCTCCCCGATCGGGGGAACGCTTGATCGGTATTGAGAGGTCCCGCAAAAAACGCCGGGGGCTTAGCCGGCGCAACGATCCGCCTTGCAACAAGCAGTTGCTCCGCAAGCATTATATGTTCGATCAGACATGTTACAACGCCATTATCGTCGTGATCCTTCTCCTTACGCGTTATCCTTATAACAACCGATCCGGCGTTATCAACGGATTTGCTTGGACGGTGAGAGAAAAAATTCCGTTTAGACTTTATCAAATTCGCGTTCGCGAGAAAATTCTTTGCTAAAAATGGTTGCATCGCGTCTGTTTCCGTCTTATTTCAATTTTCGCGCAGTTGTACGATCGATTAGAATGTTCGCGCTTCTCCGGCGAAAGATATTAGTCGTTTATTTACAAATCGAGAGGAGACTCCGTTGCGCGCTAATTTCTCAGCTCGCGCGCTTGGTTATCAGCAATTGAGCGCATTGCGTATCTTTTGCGCCTCTCGGACGGTATTGCGTCCGCTCGGAGAGGAGTCTCGACCGCGAGCGGTCAGAAGCGGAGCATCCTCAACGAACTCTCCTTTTTATTACATCGGCGAAAGCCATCGGTCGGTCTTCTTGTTTGCTCAGAGGCGGGAGGGGGGGGGAGAGAAAGAGAGAAGATCTTCGGTCGCGCGGGATAGTCCTCTAAGAGGGAGAGGAAGATATACACGCCGAGAAAGAAGAGAAGGAAGGCGGAGGACGGTCTGAAGTTACACACCGGCGGTAGTAGTCCTGTTGACCGACGGACTGCGGCAGGATGTCGATTATCGACGGTTTTTGCCGTGATTCCCCTTTTTCGAGTCGAGCGCATAATTAGCTTTCGTTATTCTAGCGCGCACCGCCGAAGCCGAAGCCGAGAAGAGACCACGTCGCGCGCGGCTTCCGCCCGCTGACAACGACGATCGAAGAGAGAAGGAGCGAGCGCATCCTCGCCGCATTATACGCGATCCTTCTTCTTCGACCGCGCTATTGTTTCGCCTCGCGCTCTTCTTCTCTCCCTCTCTCGCCCATTCTCGCTCTTCGCGGTATTATCCGCCCCGCGCAGCTTCCTCCGCGTCTCTCGCCTCTTTTCGGTCTTCCGGCCGATTTCAGCGCGTCTTCGCCGAGCGAGATCGTCTGACAAAGGTCCGAGGCCGATCTCCTCGATGATTGGACAGTCCGGAATCGCGGGCTGATGATGATACACTTTCCTCCTTCTCGGAAAGAGAAGAAGGAAGAGACGCGAGATCTAAGCTTTATTGTTTCGTGCTTTTTTTTTTTTTTTTTTTTTTTTTGAGAGAG